>JAQZBX010019425.1:0-33803 GCA_029593785.1 Cabassous unicinctus
CTTATTGTCTGTTTGTTGTCTGTTTGGTTTTTTAGGAAGCAAACCCGGGACCTCCGATGTGGGAAGTTGGTGCTTAACTGCTCTATGTATATCTGCAAATAGGCAGGCATAAATAGGGAGTTAGATACAGAAACATACAATTTACTAATATTACATAAAACTGCCATTCTCTTACAAAGCATGTTTAACTGTAAAATAGCATTATATTCAAAAGAGTTACTTGAGAGCTAGTTATTATTTTTTAACCTGTACTGTTATCACACAGATTTGCACAAGAATTTTGTTCTTTTTAGTTACTGCCTTTTAACCAAATTTTTCCTGATGCTTTAAAATACATTCTACAGATTTAAACAGGGAAGATTTTTTACCATTACAAAGATGAAGTCATTCTTGAAATATTAATAAGCAAAAGCAAAGTCAGTTCAGAATTACCACCACAATTGCAAGTTTAAGCTAAATCCACTCAGTTATAGCTATTATAGATGTTATCATTTTGCTATTTTATAATATAAAGGCATCCATATAATGATCTTGTCTTTATTCTTAGTTGCGGTTTCTATTATAATTTTACTTAATAACAAACTGGGCACTCTTGTATATTAGCTGAGCAATTAAAACTATTTTATTAGTAACAGTAATGTTGCCAAAGTTGCTGGCTCTTCCAGCAGTTGAAATCCCATGTGGTTTTTCTTTTATAGATTAAATCCAAATGCAAGATAGAATTGAATTTTAAAGACTCATTTTTTAGGTTATCTCTCACTGTTATTTAATTTGTAAGAGGTGAACCCCAAATCTGATTTATGATATCCTAGGCATGAGCAGACTGACAAAGATAAAGTAAACCCATATTAGAACAGAAGAATTTTACACAATTACTTGGCATAGGGAAAGACTCGACTATTGAATCACCTTCATGAGGTGCCCAGTGAAACCTCCAGCTTCATTCCTCCAGGAAAATTCTGTGCAGCTGCTAGACAGACTTCAGATACTGAAAGAAGCCCTGACCCCAATTGATACATGAATTGGGGCTGCACTTTCATTAACTACCTCTGACAAGTGTTAAAATCCTACAGAGGCTTTTAGCAGCTTCCTCTTTGAAGCTATGCTGCTTATTCTACAGGAGATAGGTCTAGTAAATGGCCTAGGTATTGATTCCAAATTCACTTGCATTACCAGGCATAAAGATAAGGGAGTTCTGGAGTGTCAGGTCAGAACCTGGCAAGTGGCTTCTATATTAAGAAATTAACCATCTTACCTGCCACATCAAGGGTCACCTGGGGCTCCTCCAGGTTGATGGTTTGCAGTGTTGTCCAGGGATCCATGCCTGACACAGGCCTCTGCTGTCCCACACTGGGACAAGGCCTTGGTGGGTCCTGGTGGCTGGTAGGTTGGGGCCAGGGGCCTACAGATCTGCACCTGAAGTACGTTCCTGCTGATATGGAAGCCTGAATTTGGGTGGCCCTGAGGTGATAAGTTGCCGTCAATGGCAGCAGGTAAAAGGTAAGCCACCTCTGATATTTTTGCTAACACCTTCCTACATGTTTTCTCTTGGTGGCATGGTTTTGATTGTTGAAAATTGTGAAGGCTATTTTTAAAAGGAAGTTTATGAAAGTTTGGAGAGTGAGGGAAATTTTTTTAGATTTTAACAATCCTCTGAGGCAGACTGGCTAATAAAGTGAGTTCCTCAGAGGATTTGTCCTTTTCTAGAGTTAGGATCTTTTTGTTCTATCTCTGAGTAATTTTCCTAAGCTTATTGTAATTGAACAGTTCAGTAGTGCATTTCCTCATCCCTTTTAGGAGACATGCGGCCACATGGTTTTTGACCCTCAGATCTGCCCATCCTTTCCTTCTTTCTTACACAGGTTTAACTGAAATTTAGAGTCCCATACATGGGTTACTTTTGGCCCTCCTTTAATTTGTACTGTGACCAGGTGATATGGCAGGAAAAGATAAGTTATTTATTATCCCCTTGGTGGACAAGGATGTCCATTTTTTGAGAATGCACCTGAGTAGAGAGTCTGCTGAAAGACTAGAGTCTGTGCCCATAATTCTAGGGAGAAATGAGAGAAAGTTTTTCAGCTGAACAGGCATCCCAGACCCCAGGCTGACCGAAATTTCAGCTTCTAAACTGAAGTGCCCAAGTTGCCTAAGCCCTTGGGGACATTTGGAGATTGTCTCCAAAACAAACTTCCCAAGCTCCTTAAGTTCTTGGGGATATTTGGGGATGTCACTCTGTTTCCCTGTCTCAAGCATTGCAGAGCCCATGCTTCTGGCAATTCCTGGGGCAATCTAGGACTTTGGAGATGACCAGACCTAAGTTCTGGATCAAAGCTGCCAAGCCAAAATTTCTCCCTAGAAGGAAGGTGAGCTCCTTCAGCTTGATTATTGTCTAAATGTCTAGAGATTGGATGTCTAGGACCTGGACTATAAGGGAACACAACTTTTCTACAGACCTTTTCCACATTGTACTAGATTTTTAAAATAATTAGGACCTCAGGTTTATTTAGAGAGATGGGACCCAGAATTGGAAAAACAGTTAAGGAAATGGCCCAAAATTGATTTTAAGACCTCCTGGGAGAGTGGGTGAGCAGAGTTAGAAAGTGGTTCAGGATGAGATGGACCACCTGGACTCCTATGCTCCCATTGGACACCTATTTGACTAGGGGAATGTCCCCAGTCAGTTTCCAAGGGTGATTTACCCACCACCTATAGTCTTCTTGATCTATATGATATGTAGGCTAGTCCCTACCATCTCTGTAGAGGGAGCCAACAGACTCTATGTGAACCAAAGTTATGTCCTTTGAGAGCAGGCCTGGAGATCTCCACAGAAATTGAGTCAACATATATATGTACAGACACACATAGACAGACTTTGGTTAGAAACCAAAAGCTCACCAGTCTCATTTGGTGGAGGAGAGCATACCAGAGAATGATTATCTCAGGGCTGGCTCATCCTGAATATGTTATCAGAGATGGTGTCTAGGTTCCTGATTTGTCACAAAAAGAATTCAAGGATGAGCCACCAATTAACCAGGCAAGAAGAGAAATTATTGAAGGGTAAAGCAAAGCAGCAAAAGTACACCCTCAGAGTAGAGGGCAGACACCTCAAGAGAGAGACATGGAGTTCTGTGCTGAGTTCCCCTGTTTTATGGGGTAACAGAACTCCAGGGTATCTGCTGATAGGCATATTTAATGCTAAGCAAGGGAAATCTATTGGGTGGTTTGATTTGCTTAAGGTTGTGGGGGTTGCTGGTTGGTGGTAATTGGTTTCTGGCTGCTGTCCACAAGTTCTGTAGAGCATGTTGTCCAGCAGTGATTAGACTTTGGTCATTGTTCACAAGGCTTGAGGTAGTCTGAAAGCTAGGTGGGTAATGGTAGTGGGCCTTCTGCCCCTTTCTTCTTTCCCACCATGTAATGATGTTGCTGAATGCCTTCTGATTAGGCAGCCCTGGGTATATGTGCTGTAAGATGCCCCTTCTTAACTTGCTTGTGTGAATCAGCATGCTCATGTATGCAAGCAAGCCATTTCCTATGCCTGTGTAGGTAAGGAAACCATTGCCTCAGTTTCTGTTTGTGTGGCTTATTAGATTTTCTGTTCCATTCCTTCTTAGGTCCCTCTTCTATCTTGTTATACTATAGTTTAGATTATGGTTAAACTTTATCCTGCATAATTTTACAGGTTTTCACAAAATATATAATGGCCTGTATCTATCATTGCAATGTCATTCAGAACAATTCAATGTCCCATCTTAAACCTATTCTTCTCTCTCCCTCTCCTCAGAATCTTTGGTGACCACAGCATTGATATCAATATTACAAGTTCTTCCATTTCTAGAATAATAATAAATCTACTTTAAAACAAAGCTGCATTCCCCCCTTATGTTTGTTCATTCCGTAGTCTTGAGTATTTGGGGATGGTGATGCCTACTCTGCTCTGATTGAGAGGAGGCTTAGATCCCATGTGGCAAGTGGGTGGAACTCTCTTGCTTGCTGTTGTAGATAATCTCTGTTTTATGGGATGGGTGTTGTCCATTGTTACCATTTTGTTAGGTGTCTTGGGTCAGTCTGATGAACTGGAGAATAGGGGTTAGCTGCAACACTGCTGCGATTCAGGGCTCAACCAGTATATGAGCAGACTGAAGATTTAAGGCTCTGGGACAAGTATTTAATGGGTATAGTGCTAATTATACATTCAAATAAAGGGAACATAAGGACCATATGTAAGAAAATTATAAATGAGACCAACTCTGATACATTGGATGATGGGTTATCATATACTCCAAGGTAAGGCTAAGGGACAGGGTGCTGAGTTCCTGGGGTTCTTTGCACTGCCAATAGTGTCCATATGTCTCTAGAGCCCTCAGGAAACCCCCAGCTTAAGGTACTGTTTACTGTGGCAATCAGTAAGTTCTTTCTAAGTTGTGAATAAACATAACCTCTGGAATGACCTCCTGCCTTACTTTGAAACCTCTTAGCCATAAAAACTCATTTGTATTTAATATTTTTCCCTTTTTGTCAATGTCTTTTTCCAAATAAATTGCTATTAGGAGCTTTGTAATAATCATTCAGTGCCAGGGATTTATGTCCTATGCCGGGGGGAAGGTAGTGAGTTTTTACGTATGGCTTAGAGAGAGGCCACATCTGAGCAACAAGGAGGTTGTCAAGAAACAACTCTTAGGCAATATATATTACTAGGTTATGTTTCAATTTTGAAAAGAACAAGGTTCATAAGTACAAGCATGAATATAAAGGGCCTGGAATATGATCTGTCTTCTTTTGCTAGGCACTGCCCAGGTACTCTAGGGATTCTTGCCACTCTATTAGAGAATATAGCAGGTCTCATCAGGATTGGAGTTCAATATTCTTGTGGTTATTGAGTGGATCTCCACCCACCGTGATGACACCACATGACCACTTGAACACACTCACTATTTAAAAATTATTATAATAGATAGTGATAGATTTTACATATTAATGAGTCAATCAATCCATCAAGAATATATAACTTTTTTTTCATTTTAATAAAAGAATATTTTAATTCTTGTCTGTAGAAATTATAAAGACTATACATGATTTAGAAATGAGACTAAACCAATCAATGGCCAAAGAAAAGTCATCCATTCTATGCCTTCTCTTTCATCTGGTCACTCAAAAATATAATGTTATCAACTATGATTGCTGTTGCCTGTTGTCTCACATTATTTTTATCTGTGAATTCACCATAGTATACTTTTCCTTCCACATAAATTTGAGACTCCTTTTTCATATATCGATATGCTACATCTCTGAGGCCTGGCTGGAATATTGATATTCTGTGCCATGTTGCCTTTTGACTGACATCACCCATCTGGTAATCTTCACTTCCCCTGATCGCCACATCTCATTTGTAGCTAGAGAAAATATTGTGACTGGATTTTTTCCTTCCACCTGTCTCATGACAGGGTCCTGACCCACTCACTTAAGTAATTGCACACGATTTAGAGATTTCAAAAACCAAGCTGCTAGTTACTTCAGATTCATGTCTTACAAACTGATGAAGTACCTGTAATACAGGTCTTCGAAACATGGCTTCTATTTTCTTTTCTTACACTCTAAAAGTTTCTGCACAGACTCCCACCACCCCATCCCCTCTCACCTCACACTCGGGCAAGAATATATAACTATTATAAAAATTTTTTGTATTGAATAACAGAGTCCATAAATATATGATGCAAATATTGGCACACTTGAAAAGGACAATAACAATTGTCCTACAAAAATAGTTGTAGAATTCAGTACAGCATTTTCACTAATGGCCAAGACATCTAAACAGATTCAGAATCCAACAGAAGACTTGAATATTATTACAAACCAATTAGCCCTAAGAGACATATATATATGTATATATATATAACTCCACCAAGTGCAAATACATATTCTTCTCAAGTGCACAGGATAGACCATGTTAAGTTCACAAAACAAGTCCCATTTAATTTAAATAGATTGAATCATACAAATCATTTCAAACCACACTGCAATGTACCTGGAAATCAATACCAAATGGAAAACTGGGATAGTAACAAATATGTATCTATTAAACAACACACTCAAATAATCATAGATACAAAGAAGCAATCACAAGGGAAATTAGAACATTCTTGAATATAAATGAAAATATTAATAAAGCCTATCAATATTGATGTGAAAAGGCAGTCAACAGAGACATTTATAAGCATAAATGCCTACTTTAAAAAAGAATAGAAGTCTCAAATCAGAAATTCATCTTCACATCTAAAGAACTAGAAAAAAAGAGTAACCATATTCTGAAGTTAGTAGAAGGAAGAAATAACATTTGGAGAGAAAAATAAATGAAATAGTGAAAGAAAAAAATTGAGGGGATCATTGAAAACATGAATTATGATCATTCCAAAATCAAAAGTATTATAAGATAATACTTTAAATACTTGTTTGCCAACAAATAAAATAATCAGGATGGAGTGGAAAATTTATAGAAACACACAACTTACCCAAACAGCTTATCAAAAATAGATGTCAACAGAGAAGTATAGAGATTGAAATTGTAATCAAAAGCCTCCCAACAAATCAGGTCCAGTAATAGATGGCATCCTTGGTGAATTCCACCACATATTCAAAGAATAAATTATTCACAAACTTTTCTAAAGTATTGGAGAATTCTTTCAAATTCTTTCTATGAAGCTAGCATCTCTGTGATTCCACTGAAACCAAAGCCATATAAGATAGTAAAGTATTGAAAATTGCAGACCAATTTTCCTTATGTGTATAAATATAATAATCCTCAACAAAATATTAGCAAATTAAGTTCAACAGCATAGTAAATGGATTAGAAACCATGACAAAGTGGGACTCACCAAGAATACAATGTTTGTTCTAAGTAAGGAAATCAATGAACATAATAACCACATCAATAGAACGAAGGGAAAAAGCAAATACATGTCATCATCTCAATTGATACAGAAAAGGCATTTGACAAAATCTAACACTAATTCTTAATGAAAAAAAATACCCAGGAAAGTAGAAACTGAAGGGATCTTCCTCCATGATAAAAGTCTTTTATGAAATACCCATTAAAACACCACTATTAATGGCGTAAGATAGGAAGCTTTGCCGTAAAATCAGGAACATGAAACGTTGCCCATTTCAACAACTATTAATCAACATTAAACTGGAGTTTCCAGTTAGGGCAATAAGGTAAGAATGCAAATAAAATACAATTAAATTGGAAGAGAAGTAATAGTGTCTCAGTTCACACAGTCATGATCCTTTATATAAAAAATCTCAAATGTTCCATGAAAAAATTAGTAGTGGTAAAAAAATTAGCTGTTTTCAGCTACAAAGTGAATACATTATTCAAAATCAGAAAAAGGTATGAACAGACTCCTCAACAAAGAATAAATTGAAAGAGATGACAATTAATCATATCAAAATATTTTGAATATCATTTGCCATTAAAATATTGCAAATTAAAATAATAATGTGACATCTTCTAGAATTGCTAAAATCCAAAAAACAACAATATACTTGCTGGTTTTTATGTGGAACAATGTGAATACTCATATATCTCCCTCTGCTAGCTGAGAGGCCTTGGTAACAATGACAGTCCAGTAGCAACCTATCATGCAGATCTTGATTTTTAATATCATTCCCAATTAAAGGAAGTAGGACTTAGAGAAATAGCTGATTCTAGGACTCAGGTAGGAAATATACACAAAACCTGGAGCATCTTATAGTACCAGAAAGTAAGATAGTGCTTGGAAACCAAAGCAAGCTCAAACACAAAATAAAGTGTGTATACCAAAAAGAAATAGCAGAATACTCAAATAGCTTCCAAATGCTTAAGCTGGAACAATTTGAACTATTAAATTAATAAAAAAATCTTGGATTAAAAGTCAAAAAATAGCAGGTGTTATATGAGAATTCTGCACATTACGCATGATTGTTTTATAAGTTCACAACTTCCCTAATAAAAGCTATAAAAAAGTGAAAGAATAAAATTAATATCCATAAATCTGTACTAATATAAACAAATGATCGAATTCAAAAATAAAAGGGGGAGAGGTGATAAATATACCCTGCTGAATAATCTAAATAAATTATAACTACTTGGTCCACCAGTAATTATAACTACAGTAAGAGGAGTAAAACACCCCAATTCCTTCTGTGGACTTTTGAAAGAATACAGTATAGAAAGGGGGGAAACATCCATTTTTTGGTGGAAAAATGTGACAAATGCTAACTCAGGCACGGAATCAAGGTCATTATCTACAGTTATAAATCATATTCAAAGAACGTTCTATTGATATGATATTTGATATGGTATTTGTATCATTGAACACCATCATCTTTCTGGAATCAAATACCTAGAATGAGGTCATGGTTAAGAACTTGGATGCTGGAGACATTTGGCATGGTTTTGATTCCTCAGCTCCATCTTGGCATTGATTAGCACAAATTTAAGAAACCTATCTGTATCTCAATTTCTTTAAGTGCAGTTATTGTAAAGTAAAATATAGTAATGAATATAAGAAAGTCAATAGTTGTGGTGTAGTCATGAAATGCACACACTTAAAAGTTATGTATGATACAAAATTGCCTGAGGAATAATTTAAAATAGAATATCTACAAAGACAAAATCTATCAGATAGTATTCATTCAATTGCAAATATAAAAATATTCTCAAACTAACTTAAATGGTCAGAAAATCTACTGGATTATACAACCAGAAAAGATATTTTATTACAATCTCTCTGGTTCTGTATTTCAAATATTCCCTGAGCTATGTCTTCCATTGTGAATTGATTTAATTCCCAGACTAGCTTTCTTCTTGTTTGATAAATGGATGAAGTTAGGATATATTTTCCATCCATGCATTATGCATTCTTTTTAAAAATTTTTTTAAAGAAACTTAGATTACATAAAAAATACATTAAAAAGTTGGGGATTCCCATATGCCTCATTCCCTATCCCTCGCACAGTTTGTCACATTAAAAGCATCCTTCTTTAGTTTGGTACATTTGTTACAATTGATTTAAACATATTAGAGAATTGCCACTAAGTGTGGATTATAGTGTACATTATAGTTTAAACTCTCTACTGCAATTATGTAAGTTATGAAAAGATGGATAATGGCCTGTATCTGTCATTGCAATGTCATTCAGGACAATTCCAATGTCAAAAAATGTCTCCATATTACACCTATTTTTCCCCTTACCCTCCCCTCATAACCTCCTGTTGCCACTGCCTCCATATCAATGATAAAAGTTCTTCCATTGCTAGAATAACAATAAGTCTACAGTAGAGAAACAGTAATTCTACACTATTCCATCATTCATCCCACATTCCAGAGGATTCTGAGATGTTGATGTCCACTGCCCCTAAATGAGAGGAGGCTTAGATCCCATAGGGCAGAAGGATGGGACTCTCTTGCTTGCAGTTGCAGAGTCTCTCTGTTCTTTGGGATGGTCATTGTCCATCATTTCCTTGTTAGTTGTCCTGGGTGATTCCAATGAACTGGAGAGTAGGTGTTGCAACTCTGTAGAGACTCAGGGCCCAACTGGCATATGGAAAGACCAAAGATATAAGTGTCTTGAACATAAACCCATCAACTCTAGTACTAACTATAGATTCAAATATAAGGGGCAGAAGAGCCATGTGTAGGGAAACCACAACTGAGTCAACTCTGTCACATTGGGTAGCATAAATTCCAAAGTAGGGCCCACTGACAGAGCACCAAAGTCATGAGTTTGAATGTCTCCAGAGCCCTCAGGAGCCCCACAATTTAAGACAATATTTACTGTGGAAGTCAATGAGATCCTGCTGCGATGTGCATAAGTGTAAGCTCTGCAATGACCTACTAACTCACTTTGAAGTCTCTTAGCCATAGAAACTCATTTGTCCTTACACTTTCCCCTTTTAGTCAAGGTCTTTTTCCAGTTACATTGGTAGTTGGTGCTTGGTAGTAATCCCTTGGTGCCAGGGAGGCTCATCCCCAGGAGTCATGTCCCAAACTAGGGGGAAGGTAATGCAATTATATGCTGAGTTCAGTATAGAGAAAGGCCACATTTGAGCAACATGGAGGCTTTCAAGAAGTAACTCTTAGGTAATCTGTAATACTAGGCAAAGTTTCAAGTTCAAAAAAAAAAAGATTCATAAGTACAGGCATCAAAATTAAGGGCCTGTCAATGGTTCAACCTCATTCACTATTCACTGCCCCTGTACTCGGGGGGATTCTTGTTGTCAAAATTAGAGAATGTGGCAGAATTCTCCAGGATGGGAATTTGATATTCTTTCAGTTATTGTATGGATCTCCACCCACCATGACAATGCCCCATGAACACTTGAACTCTTTCATATGACTTATAGGTATGACCCAGGTGAACCTCCTCCCATACATCTCCCATCACTAACACCCCACAACAAAGATCCTCCCCTGCTACAGTTATAACACTTCTGAAATCCAAAACTTCTTCAAAAATTAAGCCATCAAAATACCAAATAAAAGTAATAAGAAAATGAAATAATAATGATATTTTTAAAAAAATAAATAAAATAAAAGATCTTAAAAAGAATTTGAAATTTTAAAAAAAATTTTTAATTAAAAAAATAAATTTTGGTATTTTTCTCATCAGTAAGATCTGTTGTCTTGTATGTAAAGTGACATTTTCTTCCATTTATCCCCCCAGTGTCTTATTTTATTCATTTTATCTTAAAAGAAATTTTAGGTTACAGAAAAGTCATGTACAGAATATTGAGGATTCCCATATACCCAACATCTTCCCCTTTTTCTCCTTTCCCTTATTAATAACAATTACATGTAGGTGGTACATTTGTTAAAATTGATGTACTAATATTGAAGCATTGCTACTAACCATAGTCAGTGATTTACAGTATGATATACATTTTCAACTATACACTTATATATTTTGATGAAATTTGACATGGCCTGAATCCATCATTGCAAGGTCATGTAGAAGAATTCCAACACCCCAATAATGCTCCATGTTCCATCTATTCTATTCCTCCCTCACCCAACCCTCAGGAACCACAGCAACCACCAAAAGTCACTCCTTAAAGAACAAGATTCATAGTCACTTGCAACAACAATGAAGGCTTGACATAATGGCCTGTCCTCCACTATTGGGCATTGCCTATACTCTCAAAAGACTCCTTCCCCTCTATTTGAGAACATAGCATGATTCCCCAGAATTGGAGTCCAACACCTTTTCATTCATTATATCGGTCTCCACTCACTGATACAATGGCAGAGATAGAAAGAAGCCAGGAGGGAGGAGCCAAAACTGCCATTATATCCTGCCACGGGCCTGATTGCCTGCAGCTGAGCTCAGGTAAAAAGTGAGTCTGGGGGAGAAGGCACAGACCTGCATAGCCACAAACCACAATTGTGCTTTGCCACATGCCAGATGTCCAGGATGGCCAGCAGCCGACCACCTGCAAGACAGCATCGCTAATAATTGCCTTGATTTGGACATTTGCACAGCCTCAGAAGTGTAAGCTTTTAACCTAATAAATTCCCATTGTAAAACCAAACCATTTCTGGTATATTGCTCCTCAGCTTTTAGCAAATGAAAATAGTAAGCAATATATATGAGCATTAAATGTATATTTCTTTAAACATTTGAAGGTTTACATTTTTTTCAAAAAAACTTTGGTGAAAAATATAACTCATCCACATCTCTCGAGTCTCTTCCCCATTTCCCTGTACACTGCACATGCTATTTTTTTGAAAGAGTTTTCTTATAATGCTACATTTACTTCTTTGTGCTAGGTGTAGACTAGCTTAGTGGTTAAGAACATGGGTTCTTTTGCTGGATGGCCTTGTTTGATTCCTGAGTTCCAAATTACTTTATCTGTGCAAAACTAAAACATTTTCTATCCTTAATTTCTCTTAAAAGTAGAGTTATTGCAAAGAAAAATATAGTTATAAAGCTTAAAGAATTAATAAATATGTGATCATGTCAAATGGAAATAACTAGAGTTATTTGTAATATATAAGACTTTTGAAGTTTAATTTAAGATACAATATAAAAAAACAAAGATACAAGAAAAAATAAGAGCCATAAATAAATCAAATAATATTCATTCAGTTGCAAATAAAATACCTTTACAAACAATTTAAAGAGTAAGAAAATCTACTGGATTAGAAAACCAGAAGAGAGATTTTATTCCAATGAGTCTGAAGGTTTCTCAGTGATTCCCTCAGTTATACTTATCATTTTGTTTACTTCTTCCCAGACTGGTTTCACTCTGGATGGAAAAGTGGATGAAGATGGATGCCACATTTAACAACCACACAATGCACTCAGCAGAATTACTACCCTCTTTGTGAATTTGCTTTTAAAATAAAAGTATCATAGTTATCAGAAATATCTAGAAAACCACCATTTCTGTCTTATTGGCCACAAAAAGGGACATATTTATCCCTCAACACCAGTAATAACTATAAATATGTGCTGCTTACTTGGATGCACATATACATGAACAAAATCAGGGTGACTTAGAAATGGGAAGGGTAATCAATGGATGCAAGGCTTAAAAATAAAAATGTCCACAACTTAGAGAGTGGAACAAAGAGGTATATCCATATAATTCAAAGCTTCTCAAAGTTTTTGGTCTCTGAACTTCTTTATACTCTTAAAAATCATTTAGAACTGAAAATCTATGAGGATTTTGTCTATCAGTAGTTCCTGTGTTAGAAATAATAACTTGGAAATTAAAATATTGATTTATAAATATATTTGAAAATATATTTTAAAAAATTATACATGTTAAGTTATATAACTAATAAAATTTTATATTACTTGATGAAAGATGCAGGGAAATTAAATTTGCCTACTTTTGTTAATTTCCTTAATTAAATTTTAAATAAACAATATACAAAAAAGCACTGTGAAAGAAGATCTAATAGTTAAACAGAAGTCCTAGAAAAAAACATAAAAGAATGCTTTCTTTCCTGATTGATTGTGATATTATTTTACCATACCCTTTGGATGGCTTCTGTACAATATTTTATTTTCAATGATAATGTACATTGATTTGAGAAAGTATATGAAGTTATTTAAAACACTACAATAATAGAAAGCAAAGAAATTACTGAGAAGAAATGAACCAGAGGTATATACAAAATTTCAGTAGCCTTTTGTTGTAAATTCTATATATAAATTAGAAAAAAAAAGTATAGGGTTCATTGAAAATGTAGGCAAAGGCCATGAGCAGGTGATTTTCAAGAAAAATGAAAATAGTCCATGAATGTCTGAAAAATGTGTGAATTGACTAGTAATCACAGATATAATAATCCCATTAGATTTTTTTTGCATCATGTACTTAGGCAATTTTTCTAGAATGCCCAAAATTTTCCAGTATTGTATTAAATCTACTGGTAATATAATATCAAATATGACAACACTTACACTCAAAGAACCTTCATGTTATTATGCAAAAGTTTCCATTTTAATTAATCTTTTTAAAAATGCCCCCTCTTCTTTCATAGAATAGCCTCCAGGTTAAGGTCTCTTCACTCATTATGTGAATTATTGGTTATGTCTCATTTCCTCTAGACTTTTTCCAATCTAATGCCTGATCATTTTCTGAAAGATATTTTCATATTCATGTTCTCTCAGGAAGACTTCAGTGTTTGATTCTCCTAAAATAAATTCATATTCCTTAGGGTGGCATTAAGAATCTCAGTAACCTGATCCACTTCCGTCTTTATTATCCACATTTACCAACAGTTCTCAAACACAACACTACCACCTTTCTCATTTCCTCCACCCATTGTTCACCTGCCTCATCTACCAACACAAGGGTCAAACTATTTTCCATTAACATTGAATCTGCTAATGTTATTTTCCCTGTTTTTTTTTGTCCAACTATCAAAAATAATTCTGTTCTTAAAGAATATTTACTTCTAATGTTACTTTACCTAAATAGCCCAGGCTAGACTGATCACAATTTTCTGAACCCCAAGCATGTTATATGTACCCAACACAATTTAGAATTGCTTGTGTATAATCTGCAATGCATCTTATTCCTATATGACTGTTCAATATTCTTATTATAGTTTAACAATTTTGAGCTTAACTTTGGTTTAAGTTACTGTGAATGGATGTATAAAATGCTAGAAGGAAAAGGCAATGTTTATCCAATTCCTAGCCCTATTCATGGGTGATGTAGAAGTACTTGGATAAGTACAAAATATTTTGATGTGTGGGTTTTACTTTGGAAAACCATGAAAAACAATGTCCAACAATATGATGGGCAATATTTGTGAAAGTGTAAGTTTTTGCCTAGCCAAGCATAGGTTTTCAGTAAGTTAATTTTTCTTCATTTTGCCATAAATGATCAATAAATATTTTTTGCTTAGATATTTGTACAGCATCTCCCTATTTCTTCTCATAACATCAGTACAACAATTTACATATGAAACTGTACTGGTTAGTGGTATTCTTAAAAGTGACAAGATATGTAAAGACCGCAGGGGGAAAACATTGATTTAATTGCTATACTCAGGAATTGTACTGTTATATTACTTGGCTAACAAGCAAAATCACATGAAAATATTCAAATTCATAGTAATTTCTGTAAAAATAACATCGTTTTCAATTACAGAGTAATACATCTTTGTTTAAAGACACTCTATTTCAAAAAGCTTTAAAGGATAAATAACTTCAAAACTAAAGATGAACATGTTCTTAATTTGAGTTTACATAGCTGCGTGAATACATGTTTAAATATAATCTCAGAACTGAAAAAAGTTGAGAATCAAATGACAAAGCACAGTTTACACCCAGGAGATGGCATTTTTTAAGAAGCAGTTAGTATTTGAGACTATGAAATATTCCTGGATTTTTAAGATTAGAGCTTCCATATATTCACTAACAATATTAAATTGGTATACCATCTTCTCCTATTAGTATTTGTTGAATATTGAAACTAATTATACTCTGACACATTTTGTTACCTCGAGTGAAATCACTTGCTCATACCTGATGGACTCTATTAGCTTGGATTTTGAAATACATCTCAGTAGAAACCTTCCTCTGTGAACTTATATATCTATCATACTTTATGTGACATATGCATCATTATATCTTACAGGTATAATATTTTACATACAAAATGACCTTTTACATTTAAACAGTATTCCTTGATTTTGAGAAAAAAGTTGATATCATATTAAGAACATTTTGCTACAGTTGTTGATATTTATTTCAGAATTTCTGAGATTTATTCTTCATAATTCTTTTCAAAGCATTTATTACTTCCTTATTTCTCAGACTATAAATAAAAGGGTTTAATAAAGGAATTATGAGGGTATAAAAGATTGCAGCAGGTATATCTTCATCTTCTTCTTTAACTGAACTAGGTTGAACATAAGCAAAAAAAAGTGAACCATAGAATATTGAGACAGAAACAAAGTGAGAAACACAAGTTGATAAGGCTTTGCCTCTTCCCTTTTTTGATTTCATTTGGAAAACAGTGAAAAGAATGAAGAGATAAGTGATTAGAACAATGATAATCGTAAAGACTTCAATTGAACCTGCCCAGATGTTTAGTATTAATTCATTGATATAGGTGTCAATACAAGAAAGTCTGTACATTGCATATAAATCACAAAAAAAGTGATTGATTTTATGAGCTCCACAGAATGTTAATCTAAAAAGTAACCCTACATGAATCATGGGATGCAGGTTTCCAGCTATGTAGGCCCCTGTGGTCATCTGAATGCAGAGTTTCTTCGACATCCTGATATGGTACTGCAGTGGGCTGCATATTGCCACATACCTGTCATAGGCCATTGCACCCAAAAGAAAGCAGTCTGCAGTTTCAGCAAGACAGAGAAAATAAAATTGTGCCATGCATTCATAAAGAGAAATCAGTCTGTCTTCTGAAAAGAAGTTCTCTAACATCTTGGGGGTAATAGCACAGGAACAGCAGGAATCCATCAGAGCCAGGTTACCCAGAAAGATGTACATTGGTGTGTGAAGACGTCGGTCCATATAGATCAATGCCACCAGACTAAGATTCCCCAGCATAGTGATCAGATAGATGGCAAAGAATACTACAAACAGAAGGTGCTTCAGCTCTTGCTGATTTGTAAATCCATTGAGGATAAATTCAGTTGTAATGGAGTGGTTACCTCCTGTCATCTCCACCATCTCTGTTGAGATAAGCATTATGGAGAAAAAATGTTCTATTTTAGAATGTATCATCTTCCATTGAAATTTTTCATTGTACAACAGTCAGTGAAGCTTCCTTAAATTTCTTCTTTTGTCTTTGAAATACAGACATGTATGCTTATACAATAGATTATTTCCAATAAAGTTCAGCTCTATGACCTCAAGCTATAAAGTCCGGATTCATTCGAATTATTTGATAATTATAAGTGCTAACAGTAGTAAAGTATTAGTGCATGCAATTATGTAAGGATATTATAGAAAACCAGAATAAGCATGTTACATTCTCTATTTCCAAACATTTTTTGTCAGTTTTACATTGTCTATCCTTAAAATATTTTAAAAACAATTTTCCTGCATATGAATTTTCCACCTGAGCAAACATTTTTCATAGGCTATCCCATTGGAATGAATGTTTGAAGATATTATACAATAGCATTAATCCTGATATTAATGTACATTTTGATACTCTACCTTATAATCAGAAAAGTAATTGAAGTTTTGTTTCTCATCCTATTCTCCACAGTTTTCAACTTTGAGAAAAGCTAGAAAGGTAAAGTAGATGAAATCTAGCAATGAAAAATGATAAATTAAGAAAAATAAATATTCATGGATATTATTATGAAAAGCAAAAATAAATAGAATACTTCTCTTACCTAGATTTCCCAGATTAGGTTTTTGATATAGCTTATTACTCGCCTTATGATATTATGATTTACGGAAATTCAAAATATAAACCTTGCTCAAATGAAGATCTAAGAGATTGCTAATCGGTCAGTCTTAATAATTATGCTCCTTACAGTGCAAAATATGTTTTCAATCAAATCTTAAAGGGACTTACTTGGAATATCATAATTTCATTCTGTGGGGATAAATTGTCGCTAAAACATATATACCATGGGGAATTCATTAAAACTGTTTTGTGAGGTGCTGAACTTAAAGGCAATGACCTTTACTAAAGTCTGTTATGATGGTAGTGCTGACATTGATCTATCAGATCTTTTTTTTAACAAATCAGGTTAATTGATATGCATTATAAAGCGTAAATCCATCCAAAGTTTACAATCAATGGTATTTATTATAATCACATGATTGTGCATTCATCACTACAATTATTTTAGAGTATTTTCATTATCCAGTAATAATAATAATAATAATAATAATATTTTTAAAAATACCAAACATACATAAAAACAAACAAAACTCTTCACCTCTCAATCTCTCTATGATTCCCCTGCCATACATAGCAGTTATTCTGTTTTCTTCTCTGTAGTTTATTTGTATTCACATTTGATAAAAATTGTCTTATAAATGCAACATCACCCGTATTTGTATTTTACATGAGGTTTCACTATGTTATATATTCCCATATTACATTTTTTGCATTCCTTCTAGCAATATACATGTATTTAGACATTCTCTGGCAACGACTGTCAAACCCATATAATAGACCTACTAGTCACAAACACCATGATATACTCCTACCATTTCCATTCATTTCCAAAGTTTTACAAACAGCCTTTTAACCAATTCTGCTCAGAATAACCCTCAGCTTTCCATTCTCTACCCTCCTTCTATTTTCTGGCAACCTATATTCTAATTATTAAATCCATGAGTTTACATAATATATTTAGTTCATAATAGCACAATCATACAGTATCTGTCTTTTTGTGTCTGGCTTGCTTCACTAAACATAATCAACTCTAGGTTCATCCATGCTGTCATATGCTTCAAGACTTCCATTTTTATTACCATTCCATAACATTTCATCGTGTATATACACCATGGTGTATCAAAACCTATGGGACATCGCAAAGGCAGTGCTGATAGGGAAATTTATAGATCTAAATGTTTGCATTAAAAAAGAAGAAAGAACTAAAATTGAAGATCTAACTGCACACCTGGAGAAACTAGAAAAAGAATAGCAAACTAATCTCAAACGAAGCCGAATGAAAGAAATAATAATGATCAGAGAAGAAATAAATGAAATCAAGAACAGAATAAACAGTAGAATCAACAGATCTTATTTTTACAATCCTCTTCACCATTCTGTTCATAATATTGAAACTGTGCAAAAAACTCTGAAGCTAGTGCAACCACTTTCCTGTAGGAAGTTTGATTAACATAGTTCATTAAAGATAATTTTGATGTGTTGGGAAAATACTGAAAGGCATTGTATGTTAAACAAGGATCACTGACTTCTTCATTCTGTGACTGATTTTTTTCCAGAGTCTTATAAAGCAATCTTAGGAATAACTTATACAATTATAAAACCTATATGAATTACTGAGATTGACCTGTTGATTTTCTGTTCACTGAGATATCTTTCAGTCTCTTTCATTGTTTTGAACTTCAGATAACTAATTTCTCCTCAACATGCTTTATAGGTATTGTTTGGTACATCTATAATCGATCACACTGGTCCCGACAGAGCCATAGCATATAGCCTACAAAGAAAGGACTATATATATTTTGTTCATTCCTATATTTTTAACAACTTGTATAGTACCTGACACTTTATGGTGTTCAATAAATATTTATTGAATGTCTGAACAAAAATGATACTAAAGCATTCTCCTAAGGCTACTTAAAGTTGCCTCATTACTTTTCAACCAAATCCATTTTCCATGTTTTATATTAAAGATATCCCAGAATCTGTCTGCCCATTACCAATTACCTTGCTTTTTCCCTCTCACATCAGAAAATAGAGAGTGTCATAGTTTACCAGAGTCACAGTGAATAATACCACACACTACCTTAAAAACGGGGATTTATTGGCTTAATACTCATTGAAATATTAGAAATCCAATATCAGGACCTTGAAACGCTTTATCACCGAATCTCTAACATCTTCCTGCTGGCTGGATGCAAACACTGTGATTCCTTGGCTTCCTTTTTTGTGATTGTCACGTGATTGCCTTTTTTTGGTTATCTTGGCTGATTGGATTCATCATCTTCTGACTTCTCTAAGTACAACCAAATTTCATCTCTTTATAAGGGTCTAGTAATATGGATTAAGGGTTCCTCTCCCTCCCAATTCAGTTTAGTCACACTTAAATATGATTTCAGACTGAGGTAGGACTATTCACAAGTGAATTCACACCTTAACTAATAATATATCTTCAAAAGTGTTTTTTTTTTCAAAGAGCATCACATTGAAAATAATGTAAACTAAGATTAAGAACATGTCTGATTGGGGGTTACATGAATCATGATTCATTCCACCAAGGATTGGAAACTTGAGTGGTGAAATTTCCAGAGTCCATGATATAAAAGGATACTTAAAAGATATATAAGATTGAGTGTGGAAATGAAGTCATCAACATGGAACATGACCGTGTAATAAATCCTCTAGAAAAATTTCCCCTCAGAAACAATTAATAAAATGTTAAATCCCTATTGCATGGAACTGTGGAGAGTTTGGAGAAGGACTCCATATGGTAAATGGAAGAAAAAGAAAAAAAAAAAAAAACATATAAAAAATAGGTGGAGGCCTTATGATATCTAAGCCCCTTCTCAATTAGAGGTGGAATGGGCACCACCATCCCAGAATCCTCAGAATTGGGGAATGAATGATGGACTAGAGTAGAGTTACTGTTATTCAACTATAGACTTCTTGTGATTTTAGGAATGAAAGAACTTTTATTATTGATGTGGAGGAAGTGGCCACATGAGGTTCTGAGGGGATGGAGAGGGGTAAACTAGTAATATGGAGGCATTTCTGGGGTATTGGAAATGTCTTGAATGACATTGCAATGACAGATGCAGGGCATTATATATCACATCATAACTTAAAAATTTTGTGGGAGACAGTTTAAACTATAATGTAAAGTATAGTCCACACTTAGTGGCAATGCTCTAGTATGTGTTCATGAATTGTAACAAATGTACCACATTAACAAATGTTAATCTGGGAAAGTGTGAAAAGGAGATGGAGTGGGGCATATGGGAATCCCTTACATTTTTTATATTCCATTTATGTAGTGTAAGTATCTTTTAAGAAAATAAAAACATATTAAAAATGAAATAATAATAATTAATAATAATAAAAACAGAAAGGAAGTTTACATCCCAGACCTGCCAGTGTGAAGCCCTCCACCTCATTAAGTCCTGCACAGCTTAAGAGTCAAACAGAGGCCTCCTGGCATGGGTCCCTTCTGTCATTGATGTGACCATATAGTCAGTCAGAGTAGTCAGTTAGACCCGACACATTCCAAGAACAGGAAAACATGTGCAGAGTTTCACGGCACAATACAAGCAGCTAAGAATGCCACATTACAAAAGTGTCCCCAGGGAAAAAAGAGACCACCAACTGTTGGCAAGAAATTCCATACTAAATCCAGTGTTGGTTTGCTGGACCACATAAAAAAAGATATATCAATTTGATCACATGTGCCTCTCTGGGGTGGGATAGGAAATCAGGAATAAATGAGAGGCAGAAAACCTTGACAGGATGAAGGGAGGCAACTGAACTGCTGTATGAAAAGACACATCACAGAACTGAAAAGTGTAATGAAAAGGGGGCACTGAATGCAAAAGAAACAAATCATAAGAACTAGGGAGAAAATTCTGCATAAAAACAAAAGAACATATCAAGATTTCTGGAGAAGGAACAGTGGATATGGAGATTTTTCCTGAAAGTGAAACAATCAGATGCAGAAGAGCTGAGAAAATATGAACAATTAAATACAGGCCACCTGGAAAGCCCAGAATAAGTTGCACAAAGTAAAAAAAAAAAGCCTTAAAACAAAGCCAACCAACAATAAAACCCTAGGCAAGAAAAATAAACTTGCTTTCAGTGTTACACCTCAAAATAACCAATGCCCAGACAGCAGCAAAAAATACAAGGCATACTAAGAAATTGAACATATGGGTAATTCAATGGAACAAATTAAAACTATGGAGGAGAAATGAATTTTGGAACAACTAATTAAAGAATTTCAAACAAATTTCAAAAATCAATTCAAGGAGATAAAAGAAAATATGGATAGAAATAAACTGATAGTGGATCTAGAGTTAATGGATATTAAGATGACAATATTTGGGAAAAGGAATAAGAAACATTATGAGGAAACAGGACAGAAATTATGAGGAAGTAAGGTACAATAATGGAGATTAAAAATACTTTAAAGCAATACAATAGCAGATGTGAAGAGTCAAATTAGCAAACTAGAATACAGGACAATCAAAATCATACAGTCAGATGAACAGATAGAAAAAAAGATAAAAACAATTGGACAGTGTCTCAGGGACTTGACTGACAGCATTACACATACAAGCACATGCATCATGGGGATGCCAGAAGAGGATGAGGGGGGAAAGGGGGCAGAAAGAATGTATGAAGAAATAATGGCCATAAATTCTACAGCTCTTATGAATGGCACAAATACACATGTCCAAGAAGCACAATGTATTCAAACAATAAAACCTAGTAGACCTACTCTGAGACATATACTAATCACTATGTTAAGTGTCAAAGATAAAAAAAAATTTATGAAAGCAGCAACAAAAAGGCAATTTATCACATACAAGTGATCTGCAATAGCAATAAATGCCAATATTTCATCAGAAATCCCTGAGGTGAAAAAGCAATGGTATGATATATTTAAGTTACAGAAAGAGAAAAACTACAAGCCAACATTTCTTTATCCAGCAAAACTACTTCAAAAATAAGGGAGAGTTTAAAATGTTCAAAGAGAAAAAGAAATTGAGTGTGTTCACCACAAAAAGACTGGGCCTACAAGAATTACTAAAGTGTAGGAAAGAAAAGAGAGGACAGAGTGGCTTGGAACCATGAGAAGTGAAGACCTTCTATAAGAGTAACTAAATATGTAAATGCAAAACACTATAGTACTGATCCTCAATATATAACTCAACTGTTTAATTCTTGTAAGAGTCAAAAGACAATTGAAAAAAAAAATTCCCTGATAATGGGCATAGAACATATAATGACTATGTGTGGAACAAAACCAACCTAAAGAAGAGATATGTCAACAACCTTTTGTTAGTTGTCCTGGGCAGGTCCAGTGAACTGGAGAGTAGGTGTTGTAACTCTGCTGAGATTCAGTGCTCAACCAGTATATGAACAGACCAGAGGTTTAAGTCTCTGAGGCACATACTTAATGAGTACAGTGCGAATTATAGGTTCAAGTAAAAGAGGCAGAAGAGCCATGTGTAAGGAAACTATAAATGAGTATAACTCTGTTACACTGGGGAGCATAAATTCCAAAGTAAGGCCAACTGATATAGTGCCAAATTCCTAAGATTGTCTGCCCTGCTTATAGTGTCTAGATGTCTCTAGAGCCCTCAGGAAGAAAAGGATGGACAATGACCTTCCAAAATAAAAACAGGCATCACCACCATCCCAAAATCCTCAAGATTTGAGGAATGAACAAACAAAAGTGGGAAGTGCAACTATGGTATAAAGTAGACTTATTATAATAGCAATGGAAGGACTTGTATCATTGATATAAAGGTTATGGCCATTAAAGATTCTGAGGGAAGAGAAAGGGAAGAATAGTTATAACATTGGGCATTTTTGGGACATGGAACTGTCCTGCATGACATTGCAATTATGTATAAAGACCATTATACACTTGTCAAAAGCTATAAAAATGTGCGAGGCAAAGTGTAAATTATACTGTCAACTATAGCCTGTGGTTAGTAGCAATACTTCAATATGTGTTCACCTATTGTAACAAATTTCCCACAATAATGAGAGATGTTGTTAATGGGTGAAAGTGTGGGAGGACAAGGGATTGGAGTATATGGGACTTCCCTATTTTTTTGATGTAACATTCATGTAATGTAAAGCTTCTATAAAAATTTAAAAAATTAAAAAGGAGAGATGAAGGGGAATATGAGAGCAGAGAATGGGTATGCTATTGGAATTAAGTTTAACTTTTCAAATTAATAGACTGTTGATATAGGTTATGTAGTACTACCTGGTTAACAACAAAGAAATGTTTTTAAAATTATTCAGAAACAGATATGAGAGAGATATTAGTCAGATACATCACAAAATATCAACTTTACAGAAAAGGAGCTTTCAATAATGGAAAATTGATTAAAAATATATGACATTTAAAAACCAAAAGACAAAATGGCTGAAGTACGCACTGTCTTTAGAGTAATAATACTGAATGGTGTTGGGTTGAGCTTCCAAATCAAAAGATGCATATAGGCAGAACAGATAAAAAAAGAATGATCCAGTTATATGCTTATTAAAATAGACTCATCTTTCAAAGACACAAAAGATTGAAAGTAAAATGATGGGAAAAGATACTCTAGGCAAATAGTAACCAAAAGAGAGCTAGGGTAACAGTACTAAGATCAAACAAACTAGAATTTAATTCAAAAGCTGTTACAGGAGAAAAAGAAGGACACTGTATATTAATACAAAGGTCAATCCACCAAGAAGATATAAAAATCATAAATATATAATTTTTTGTCTTTTCATTTTTTAAAAGATACTTGGATTACATAAATGTTACAGAGAATATATAGGGAATTCCCATATGTCCCTCTCCCCACACCTCCCACATTTTCCCACATTGGCAACATCTTTCATTAGTGTGGTACATTCACTGCAATTGATAAACACATTTGGGAACATTGCCACTAAGCATGGATTATAATTTACATTACAGTTTACACTCTCTCCCACTCAATTCTTAACGTTATGGTAAGATATATAATGGCCTGTATCTGTCATTATAATGTCATTCAGGATGATTCCCAGGTCCCAAAAATGTTCCCATATTACAACTGTTTTTCCCTCTCCCTATCCTCTGAAACTTCAGTGGCCACTGCCTCCACATCAGTGATATTTCTTCCATTGCTAGAATCACAATAAGTCTATAGTAGAATACTAGTAAGTCTACTTTAGCCCAGAGTTCATTCCCCAATCCTGAAGATTCTGGAATGGTGATGCCCACTCCACCTTTAATTGAGAGGGTCTTCAATCCCATAAGGCCAATGGATGGGACTATCTTGCTTACAGTTGTAGACACTCTTGGTTCCTTGTTATATTGGTTATTCATCATCTCCTGCTTGCTAGTTGTCCTGGGTGAGTCCAATGAACTGGAGAGTATGCATTGTAGCTCCATTGAAATTCAGGGCCCACCTGGCACATGGACAGCCCAAAGATTTAAGTCTCTTGGATGTAAACCTACCAACATTAATATTAAGTATAAGTTCAAATAAAAGGACAAAAGAGTCATGTATAGGGAAACCACAACTGAGTCCAACTCTGTCACACCGAGCATAAATTCCTAATAGGGCCCATTCAGGGGATCAAATTCCTAAACTGTCTTCCCTGACTATAGTGTCTGGATGTCTCCAAAGCCCTCAGGAGCCACACTATTTGGCGTAGTATCCACTTTGGTTGTCAATGAGAACCTGCTGAAACTTGCATAAGTGTTACGTCTGGAATGACCTCCCAACTCACTTAGAAGTCTCTTAGACATAAAACCCACTTATACTTACTTTTTATCCCTTTTGGTCAAGGCTGTTTTTTTTTTTCCCAGTAGTGTTGCTTGTTGGGACTTGGTAGCAATCCCTCAGTGCCAAGGAGGCTCATCCTGGGAGTTATGTCCCATGCTGGGGGAAGTTATTGCATTTATATGCTGAGTTAGGGTTAGATAGAGGCCACATTTGAGCAAAAAGGAGGCTCCCAATAGGTAACTCTTAGGCACCCTACAACACTAGGCTAAGTTTCCATTTCAAGAGTAAATGCTCATATGCATAGTCATCAATATCAAGGGCCCATCAATGGACCATCCTCCTTCACTAGTCATTGCCCCTGTACTTGGGGGATTGTTGCTGTTCCATTAGAGAATGTGGCAGAGCTCCCCAGGATGGGAATTTGATATTAATTTGATTATTGTGTGAATCTCCACCCACTTTAACAATGCCCCATGGACATTTGAACACATTTATATGCCTTATCAGTATGCCAGGTGAAATTCCTCCTATCTAACCCCCATCACTGACACTCCACACCAATGATCCTCCCCTGCCACAGTTGTAAACCTTCTGTGATCCAAAACTTCTTCAAAAATGAAGCCAATAAAATAGCCAAATACAATTAATAGGAAAAGACAATAACAATGATAGTTTAAACATAAGAAATAAAATACAGAAAAATTTTTTAAAAACTGAAACTAAAAATAAAATAAATTGAGAGATTAAAAAATAATGAAAAATATTTAAAACATTTTTTTTTACATTTTGCCTTTCATCACTGTAAGATCTGTTGTTGTCCTGTATGTACAGTGACATTTTCTTCCTTTATTCTCCCAGTTTCTTACTTTTTTTCATTTTGTCCTCAAAGAAATTTTAGTTCACAGCAAATCACATACAGAATACAGGGAACTCCCATTCGCCCACCATCCTCCTCCTTTTCCCCCTTCCCATATGAATAACCTTATTATATGTGGATGGTACATTTGCATCAACTGATGTACAACTATTGAAACATAGCTACTAACAATGGTCCATGGTTTAAATTATGGTTTACATTTTGGGCCATACATTTTTATAAATTTTTGATGAAACTTAACATGGGCTGTATCCATCATTGCAAGATCATGTAGAACATTTCCATTGCCCCAATATACCTCCTGTTCCATCTATTCTATTCTTCCCTCCCCCTCC
Source organism: Cabassous unicinctus (assembly GCA_029593785.1). NCBI lineage: Eukaryota > Metazoa > Chordata > Mammalia > Cingulata > Chlamyphoridae > Cabassous > Cabassous unicinctus. The sequence continues at coordinate 25,869 of JAQZBX010019425.1, forward strand.
CCATGGGGCCCACAGCAACCACCAGCCTTCACTCCTTGAAGGACAAGATTCATAGTTACTTGCAACAACACTGTGGGCTTGACACACTGGAGTCCCCTATTAGGCATCGCACATTCTCTCAAAAGACTCCTGCCACACTGTTTGAGAACATAGCAGGCTTCCCCAGGATGGAAGTCCAACTCTTTCCTGCTCTTTATGTGGGTCTCCACCCACTGATACAACACACTATGACAAAATGATCACTTGCACACCCCCTAGAAGCCTAGCTGAGCTGTACCCTGTTCCGAATACTACGCCCCCCCCCCCAATTGAACACTCTAAACCAGTAACCTTTCCTTGCATATTGACAAAAGAGATTTCCAAACATTGTAGTTTCAACCACATACCGGCCAATACCCAGTGTTCACATGCTGCTTTCACTAACCCTCCTCCCAGTTCCATGGAATGTCCAACCCACGCTCCCCACTCTATCCCCCTGTCTAACCTACATTGCCCAAGCCAATAGTGTCACTATACCCCTGTCATATCCCTTCATTGCACAACTACACCCTTCTATCTCATCATAGGTATTGTCTGTATGGGCATTGGCTCACAATCTCCTTCTCCCTTTCTATTTCCTGTAAACCTATCTTCCAGACTCTAGCTCTTTGGGTCTGCTCAATTTGCTTAATTCATATCTATGAGATCATGTTATATTTATCCTTCAGAGCCTGGCTTGCTTCACTCAACATAAGGTCTTCAAGGTTCATCCATGTTATTCCATATTTTAATACCGCATTCCTTTTTGTAGCTGAGTAATATTCCTTTGCATGTATATATCATAATTTGCATATCCATTCATCTGTTAATGGACCTTTGGGTTGTTTCCAACTTTTGGCAATAGTGAGTAAATGCCACATTGGTGTGCATATATCTGTTTGTGTCCCTGACTTCAATTCTTCTGAGTATATACCCAGCAGTGTGATGGCTGGATCATATGGCAGTTCCATAGTTACCTTCCTGAGCAACCACCAGACTGCCCTCCACAATGGTTGCATGACTCTGCATTCCCAACAGCATTGTATGATTGTTCTCATTCCTCCACATCCTCTTCAACATTTGTAGTTCTCTGTTTCATTAATAGCCGCCAATCTAATAGGTGTGAAATGATATCTCATTGTAATTTTGATTTACATTTCCCTAATAGCTAGTGGTGTTGAGCATATTTTCATGTGCTTTTTAGCCATTTTTATTTCTTCTTTGGCGCTGTGTCTATTCAAATCATTTATCCATTTTGTAAATAGGTTGTTTGTCTCATTATTTTTGAGGTATAGGATTTCTTTATATATGCTGGATATTAGGCCTCTATCTGATAGATGGTTAATAAATATTTTCTTCAATTGAGTAAGCTGCCTTTTCACTTTCTTGACATATTCCTTTGAAGTGCAAAAATGTTTTAATTTTGAGGAGGTCCCATTTATTTATTTTTTGTTATTGTTGCCTGTTCTCTCAGTGTAAAATTCATGAAACCATTTCCTACTACAAGATCTTGCAGATGCTTCCTGCCATTATCTTCCAAGATCTTTATGGTCTTTGCTTTTATATTTAGATCTTTGATCCATCTTGAGTTCATTTTTTATAAGGTGTGAGGTAGTGTTCTTCTACCAATATTTTTTCTTCGGATATCCAGTTCCTCAGCACAATTTGTTAAAGATAGCCCCTCTGTCCCAATTGAGTGGGCTTGGTGGCCTTGTTAAATATTAGTTGACTGTATATGAAAAGATCTATATCAGAACTCTCAATTCGGTTCCATTGTTCAGTGTGTCTATCCTTGTGCCAATAACATGAAGTTTTGACCACTGTAGCTCTGCAGTATGTTTTAATGTCAGGTAGTGAGATTCCTCCTATTTCATTTTTCTTTTTCAATTTGTCTTTGGCTATTGAGGGCTCTAAGAATGAAATGAATGCACAAATATATGATTACAACAAATATCGATTGTATATTTTGGATGGATTTCTACTCTATTAATGCATATCGATAAAATTTATGTGTTAAAAAAGGAGGATATTGTTGCCTGAGTCTCACATCTGGTGCTTCTAATATAATCTGTTTGGGGTGAGCCTGGAAGGGGACTTTCAGAAACTCACCAGGTGATTCTAATATGCAGCAATATTTTGAGAACATCTTTCAGTGCACCCAGAACCTGAGCTATTTATTGAATTGAATGGGCTCATTGGAACTTTGAGATGGTGATAATGAATGAGTGATAGAGCACCCCTGACCAATGGATATAGAAAAGTGAGCCACAAATATGAGCCACATATATAAACTCACTGCATTTAAGAAAATAAAGTGAAACAGGGGAAATTAATATTTATAATATATTGTATTTAATCCACAATACATAAATATTATTATTTCAAAATGTAAAATAATATATTAATGAGAAAAAATGCAATGATGGAGGAAAAGGAGGAGGAAAAAGAAGAGATCATGATAAAATGAAATAGAAATAGGAATATCAGTTAATGACAGAGTCAGACTAAGGAAAGAAAATTTTAAAAAAACACAAAAGAAATCACAGAAAATACCAGTAACTGGGTATATAAAATCAAAATAATCATCAATCATTATGACAAAGAACTATTAAAAGACTACAAATACACTAAAAATTACTTGCCATAAATAGACACAATATTTTAATTTATTTTCTCTGTAAATAGTGGTAGAAATGTAATTGGAAAAAGTGAATCTCAAAGTGAAAATGAGGAGTAATAATAAAATTGGACAATGAAATCATACAAATTGATAAACTTTAGTACTATTAAAATATATAAAATAAAAATACAGTGCTTTCATTAATATGTTTTCAAATGCTTACTGAGTATACATTATGAATCATGTGCTATACTATATTCATTAATATATATCATGGTTAATGATTTTAGGAAGGTTAACTTTATTGATCTTAAGTTTTCAGTGACACACTAGTCTAGTTGAGGAGATTTCCAAGCTAATTCTAGGAAGTGCACCCTAGTTTCAGCTTGCCACTTGTAGTAAAATGCAAGAGGAAAGGGATAAGCTGAGAAATGAACTCCTGGGTACAACGAAACCTGAAACTGATGGTTTGGAAATTTCTGAGGTTTTGGAAAGTGAGTTCCCAAAGACTAGTGCTCCATATGAGGGTTAACTAAACATGGATCCATTCATCCATTTCAGTGAAGTCAGGATTGGAGATGCACTTATCCAGGAAGGATCTGTGGAAAGTGCTACTGTATGATGATTTGGAAAATTGTGCCCTACTTGCAAAACTGACAAGTTTTTTGTGAGACCTGTATGAGTGGAATCACTGCCAGCCTGGACCAAAAGGGAGAGATTGAAGGAAAAATGTTTCCAAGGGCAGAAGCTGAGGTATGGACTGATGGCATCTTCTCAGGCCAAGAGAATCATCCCACCCATATGTGCAGAAAGGTTGAATCTGTCTTCCACCTCATTGTTCAGAATGAATATTTTCATCCTTTGTTCTAAGAGTATGGAGCCTGTACCCAGGGATTGTTGAGAGCTTGGCTCTGATGCTTGAAGAGGGTGAGGCCTTCACATTAGTGTTTGGTAAGAGCATGACCACTGCACAAGTGCTTGGAAGGGATGGAGTTGCCACTCCATAGGGCTGGGAGCACAAAACATCATTCTCTGTTGCCTCTCAGACCTTGAAATCTAAAGAATCAAGCCCTGTTATGCTTCAGAATTGATTGGGACTCCTGTTTTCCTTCCAATTTTTCCCTATGGGAATGGAATGTTTATTCTATGACTGTGCCTCCATTGAATAATGGAAGCATATAACTTGTTCTCTAGGTATCACAGGTCCATAGACAGTGCAGAATCATGCCCCAGGATAGACACCTTAATAACCGATTGTCTAAATGTATATAAATATATCTAAAAACTTTACATTACCTAAATGTAACATCAAAATATGCAGTATTCCCATATATCCAACCCCTCCCCATCCAACACTTTCCCACATTAATAACATCTTTCCTAGTGTGGTACATTTGCTACAATTGATGAGCACATATTGAAGCATTGCTACTACCGATGAACTATAGTTTACATTTTGCCCTATACTATTTTATAGGTTTTGACAGAATGTATAATGTTGATTAAACTTGTTACATAGTATTGTAAATGACTTAAGGTTTTGGGATATTGTGATATAATGGATGCATTTTGTACATACAAAGAATATGTCATTTTTGTCCAGAGCTTGGAATGTGGTGGTTTCAGGCTGTATATATTTTAGAAAAACACGGTCTTAATTCAAATCCATTCCTGTGGGTGTAAACCCATTGTAAGTAGGGCTTTTTAATGAGGTTGCGTCATTTAAGTTGTAGTTTAGCTACTCGGGATGGGTCATAGTCCTTTAATGAAGATAATACAGAGAGAAAGAAAAAAAACCATGGATGCAAGAAACTGATATCAACAAAACCCAGAAGAGAAAGGAGAGGCTAGCAGACCCTGCCATGTGTTTTGTCATGTGGCAGTGGAGAAAATAAATGCCAATAGCTTGTCTTCAGAAAGAAAGCATCAACTTGATAATGCCTTGATTTGAACATTTTCCTGGCTCATAATCATGAGTAAATAAATTTCCATTGTTCAAAATGACCCATTTCATGGTTTTGTATTTAGAAGCCAGGAAAATAAACACATTAAAAAGGTAAACACATAGATAAATATAAATGCCAGTATTATTGTATTCTTGCTATGAAAATCCAGTTTTTATTTTTCACAAGATCAAAACTACAAGTGCATCAAATTTAATCATAATTCCATGATTTGTGGCACAAAGCATACATATGTAATCTGTGTAAATAATAATATAAATAAGGAGGAAAGAAGGTTATAATTTCAGAGATTTTGTATAGTATTCAAGTTAAGTTGGCATTGATTTAAGCTACATTTTTATAGAGTTAGTAAGTAAAATGAAAACAGCATGGAACCTACAGAGAAAATATCTTTTAAAAATACATGGGGGGGGGGAAGGGCATGAGAGGACAATTCAGATTGTCCTACAGGTCAGTTAGTAAACACCCAGAGCCACCTAAAGCACCTTTTTGGGGGCTCCAGGAGACTAGAAGATCATCCTGCAACATCCTTGAAAGAATGGAAGGAGGAGACTGCCCATCTGCAGAGAAAATTCATATGTAGGGCACTCCAGGCCACAGAGGCCAGTGCCCATCCTCCACTGGTGGCATAAGCTGCCTCAGGAGCTATTCTGTGGTTGGAGTTGGAAGTGCCATTTCCCAGAAACTGGGGAGGAAGAGGTTGTTGGGCACCAATTTCAGCTACTGATTAGTAAATTCGATGGCTAAACTATAGTCCTAAGAATAGCTAAAGTGTAAACCCGTCCAAGTCAGAAACAGACTATTTTAACTCCATCCCCAACATGAGAGGAAGTGAGGCTGACTGAAAATCACAGTGAAGGTAGGAACTGGCTTCTTCCCACCCAGATCATATTGCAGCCCTAGCCTAGGCTCCAGCCCCATATCTGGCAGGGAAGAAGATACAGGGACATGCATCAGCTGTCTGGGGAACTGTAGGAACTGTCAGCTGACAGAGATTGACTAGTTGGACGCTTGGGGCTCCACCTCTTCACCCCAATAGGATAGGAGCTGTGATTCCTCAACCTTTCTGAGCACCTGCAGGCACTTTCAGCCCACATGAACTGTTTTCTTCAATGTGCCTTTGATTCCATCTCTACCCCTACCCACCTCACCATAGGATATGAGGAGTCTGGTGTTCCTTAGTCTCTCAGAGCAACTTCAGGCACTTTTGGCCTGTACTGTTGGGTGCCTGTGGCTCCACATCCAACAACAGTAGGGCAAGACAGGGACTTTGTTTCCCCAGCCTTTCCAGGTAACTGCAGGTGCTTTCATCCCACACAGACTGAATAGAGTGACACCTGTAGCTCCATCCTTGCACCCAAGTAAGATAGTAGGGCAAGTGTGTTTCATCAGCCTTTCCAGGTAATGACAGGCACTTTCAGCCTGCACTGCCTGGACTGGTGGGTACCTGTGCATCTACCCCCACCACCCAATAGGATAGGAGGGGCCTGGTGTTTCTTTAGCCTCTCCAGTCAGCTGCATGCACTTCCAGTCTAAACAGACTGAACTATTGGGAATCAGTGTCTCTATTCCCACCCCCTAAATGGGAGAAGGGAGTATATTCCCTCAGCCTCTCAGGGCCACTGCAGGTGTAACTGGCCCACACAGATTTGTTTGCTGGGCACTCCAGGGTTCCATGCCCATGCCTGGAAGGAAGGAGAGATCCAGTGCTATGTCAGTCTACCTGGGCAATTGCAATCATTTTGGACCCATACAGAATAGATTGCTGCCTACACATACAGCTCTATCACCACTCCAGACAGGGGAGGAAGGGGCCTGAGGGTTCATCAGTCTCTCCAGACTACTACAGAGAGTCTCAGCCTCCACAAATTGGATTATTACACAGAGCTGCAGCTTTTTCCCTAACGCTGGCATAGAAGAAAGGTGAGAGAAGCTTCATCAGTTCCTGGGGCAACATGAGCAGCTTCAGCCTCCACAGCTTACAGCACCAACTACAGCCTTGTCTCCTAGTACACAACCAGCAAGGGTGAAAGGGCAAGTAAACCATGAACTAAAGGAAAAATCTTCACCCAGAATCAATACATCTAGTAAGCCAGATGCTAAGAGAAAATAAAAAAATTACAATCCATATACAGGAACATATGGACCAGTTAAAGGAAGAAGATAAGCCTCCAGATGACAGAGTTGAGGCAATTAATCATAGAAGTTCAAATAAATCTCTTTATAAATTTAATGAGATGATTAAATAAATTAAGGATATTAAGAAGACTCTGGGTGATCACAAAGAAGAATTTGAAAGCATACATAGAAAAATACAGATCTTATGGGAATGAAAGTAAAATAAATAAAAAAAAGAAATAAAAAAATATATGAGAGGCATATAACAGAAACTTTGAGGAGGCAGAAAGAAAGATCAGTGAAATTGAAGAAATGGCCTCAGAAAGCAAACACACAAATGAACAAATTAAGAAAATATTGGGAAAAAAGTGAAGATGGACCGAGGAACTAAATGACAGCAACATACGTGCAAACATATATGTCATGGGAGTCACAGAAGGAGAAAAGAAGGAAAAGGGCCAGAAAGAAGATTTGAAAATACAATGGTAGAAAATTTCCCAACCTTATTGAAAGACATTGATATTGGTGTCTAAGTAGCACAATGTACTCCCAATCAAATAAATACAAACAGACCAACTCTGAGACACATACTAATAAGAATGTCAAATGCCAAAGACAAAGAGAGAATTCTGAGAGGAGCAAGAGAAAAGCAATGCATAATATATAAGGGATATTCAATAAGATTAAGTGCTGATTTCTCATCAGAGACCATGGAGGCATGATTATGATAAGGAAATTTTATGGTATATTTAAAATACAGCACAAGCAAAAGTGCCAGGAAAGAAACTTATATCCAGCAAGACTGACTTTCAAAAATGAGTGTGATTAAAATACTTACAGATAAAGAGGAACTCAGAGAGTTTGTACCCAAGAGACCAGCTTTTCAAGAAATACTAAACTGAATGCTACAGCCTGATAAGTAAAGACAAGGGAAAGAGACTTGGAAGAGAGTTTAGAAAAGGAGATAAATTCATTAAAAGTAAATAAAAGTGTAAAAATGGTGGAGAAAATAAAATATCACAGATAAACCCAAAGAACAAAATGTGTTAAATAAAAATTTCCTTTACAGTAATAACATTGAATGTTAATGGATCAAACATCCCAATCAAAAGACACAAACTGGTGGAATGGATAAGAAAATATGAGCCATCCATATGCAGTCTACAATAGACTAACCTTAGAACCAAGGATACCAACAGATTGAAAGTGAAAGGC
>JAQZBX010019426.1:0-33814 GCA_029593785.1 Cabassous unicinctus
CTTGGATAAAAGCAGTGGTAGCCAATGTTTCATTCCTACCCAGGAAAGGCACAGAGGCAGTGGAAACTTAAAGATATAGTGCTGTCTTAGGACAGTGCATAACAGTTTGTTGAAGGGCAGCATCTTCTGTACAGGCCAGGAAAGCACAGATTCAAGGAGTCGTCAAAGAGGCTTTTGGCATCCATTCTGATCCTTTCCCTAGGCATTTTAGAGTTGGTCTGCACCCCATTCGGGGATCCCTGGCCTTGTTTGGGCTGAGAAATACTGACTTCAGAAAGTCCTCTCTGGGGTGACCCTCCTCCCAGAATTTTCCCTCCAGGCAAAAGCAGCTAGAGACAATGAAAAAGTGTAAAAATCTGTAGCAGCAAAACAAAAACAAACAGAACAGATCAAGATTCCTGGAGAAGGAAGAGAAGAAATGAAGCTTTCTCATGGAAGTGAAACAATTGCACAAAAATTGCAAACTTAAAATGTCTTGCATCTCCAGGACAAGAAGCTAATGAAGAAGAGCTGAAAAATTGGATCAGTTAAGCATGGGCTACTCTAAAGGTCTAGAGTAAGTTGAACTAAGTGTCAAAGAAGAGCCTTAGCATGAAGATAATCAACAATAAAAGACTAGACAACAGAAATAAACTGATCTTCAGAATAAACTCAAGGTAATCAGATGCCTTGACATCAGCAAAACAATTACAAACCATAGAAAGCAACAGGAAGATATGACCCAATCAAGGGAACAAATTAAAACTTCAGAGGAGACACAGAATTTGTAACAACTAGTCAAAGTTATTTAAAAAATCTCCTAAATCAATTCAAGGGGATGAAGGAAAATATGGAAAAAGATATAAAGGATTTTGAGGACACACTGTGTGATCTTAAAGAAGAATCTGAAAGTATAAAAAGAAATATAACAGAAATTATGGGGATGAAAGGCACAATAAAAGTGAATAAACATACTAATAACCTGAACATGTTCTTTCATAATCTGTAACAAATGTTCCACAGCAATGTAAGGTGTTGTTAGGTATATGATGTATGGGAGTTCTGCACATTATGCATGATTGTTTTGTAAGCTCACAAATTCTCTAATAAAATATTTTAAAAATACACGAGAGGCATACACCAACAGATTTGAACAGGCAGGAGAAAGAATCAGCAAACTAGAAGAGAGGACTATCAAAATCTTACAGGGGAGTGGATATGGCTCAAGCGGTTGAGCACTTGCCCCAGTTTAGATTCCCGGTTCCTCCTAAAACAAAACAACAACAACAACAAGCAAACAAACAAAAAAACCAACTTAGGAGAGCCAATGTGGCTTAGTTGTTGAGTGCCAGCTTCCCCCATATGAAGTCCTGGTTCAATTCCCCACCCCAGCACTACAAAACAGCAACAACAACAACAACAAAAAGCCTTACAGACAAAAGAACAGATAGAGAAAAGAATGGAAAAAATGGAGCAGGGTCTCAGGACTTGAATGGCAACATGAATTGCACAAACATACATGTCTTGGTTGTTACTGAAGGAGAAGACAAGAGAAAAGGGGCAGAAAGAATAGTTGAGGATAAGGGTTTAATATACAGAATATATAAAGAAACTGTACAATTCAATAATGAAAAGATAGGCAACCCAATTAAAAATGGACAAAATACTTGAGTAGACATTTCTCCAAAGAGAAATACAAACAACTGAAAATACATGAAAATATGCCCAACATCCTTAGCTATTAGGAAAATGCAAATCAAAACTACAATGCTATATCATTTCATACCCTCTAGAGTAGGTAATATTAAAAAAAAAACAAAAAATAAAAACTACAAGTCTTGGAAAGGATGTGTAGAAATGGTAACACTCATTCATACCCAGTGGGAATGTAAAATGGTGCAGCTGCTGTGGAAGACAGTGTAGTAGTTCTACAGGAAGCAAAGTACAGAATTACCATATGACCTGACAATGCCACTATTAGGTATATACCCAGAAGAACTGTAAGCAGGTATTTGAACAGATATTTGCACACCAGTGTTCATAGCGGTATTATTCACAATTGCCAAAAGAAGGAAGCAACACAAGTGTCCATCAATTTATGAATGGATAAACAAACTGTGGTATATATGTGTGTTGGAATATTATTCAGCTATAAAAAGGAATAAAGTATTGACAAATGCAACAACGTGGATGAAATTTGAGGACATTTTGTTGAGAAAAATAAGTCAGACACAGAAGGACAAATATTGTATGATTTCACTGTTATGATCTACTTATATTAAGAAAACTCATACAGTAAGAATCTAGAATGTAGGTTACCAGGAGATAGACTGGTTTAGAGAATGGGAAGTTGATGCTTAACTTACACAGAATTTCCATTTAGGCTGATCATAAAGGGTTGGAAACGGATGGTGGTGATGGCAGCACAATATGTGAGTGTACTCAACAGGGCTGAACTGTATAGGTGAATATGGTTAAAAGAAGAAACATTAGGGTGTATATAATACTAAATACTAATACTAAAAATAATTAAAAGATAAAACATATGACTACAGCCCAGTGAACCCTATTGTAGACAATGGACTATAGTTAATAGTACAAGTATAAAGGAATATTCTTTCATGAATTATAGAAAATGTGTGCTACTAATACATGATGGTAAAAAAAGGTTAGTATTTGGGAAAAATTATGCCTAATGTAAATAATGGACATAGAACTATTTTAATAATATTTCATCAACTGTAACAAAAGTATCCACTGTTTAAAAAAAAGTACAATTATTTTAAAAAGTGCTATAATCAATAGTAACGAATGTTTCACACCAATGCAGTATGTTGGGGATGGGGTGGTACAAACAAATCCTGTATTTTATGCATGATTGTTTTGTGAAGTCACAACTTTCGTAATAAAAAATTAATAATAAATAAATAAATAAAATTCTGTATCAATATTAATAGTGTCTTCTCCAAAGTCATATGTAGTTACTAATGTGCTATAGAATTATAAATTATAACAATTGTTTATTATCATGCTGCAAAATAAACAGTTGAAAACATGTTTAAAAAAAACCAAAAATCTCTTACTGTCTTTGTTCAGTGGAACTCCTCTCTGACTAATGGAGATTGGGGTTTCCACAATTCATGAGTTGTTCTAATAGTTCTCTCTGAGATCTAAATAAAGTCTGCTCAAGTTTTTATTTTAACACATGCAAATGTATTTACATTTTTCAATTTTACATAAATGAGTGTAAAATATTAATGAACAGATTATTTAAAAAATAATGATTCTTTGTAGTAAATGTTATTTGCTAATTGACGGGATGGCAAACTTTTTCTGAAACAGAACAGATATTTTCATCTACTGGAGCCATACTCTGCTGTCATACCTGGCTTTGTATTGCAGCACAAAATCACAGCAGCGTTAGATAATACATGTGTGAATGGGTGTGGCAGTGTTCAATAAAACTTTGTTTACAAAATCAAGTGGCCCTCCAGATTGTCCTGTAGGCCAAAGTTCCTAGACCCTTTAATTAGTTAAAATCTTATTTTTCATTATCACAATGAAATATGCTATAATAATTATGTCATTGTGAAACGAGTTGCTTCAATAATGTGTTGTGGTTCGCAGCACAACAGATACTCAGCAAAAGATGACTTTATTATATGGAATAAAGTCTCAAAAGGGCAATCTCCTTGTCACTTACATAGCATAGAGTCCAAATGAGAAGAGGAAGAAATGCTATCACAGTCCATCTCCCAGTGCACCACTCCCCTTAAAAAAAATTGCTTTGCGTCAGGGTTGATAGATGACAGCTCCACATGCCCCACTTCATATGAGGGAAGAGAAACAAATCTATACTGTTTGTTTGATTGTGGTTTGTGGATACAGTTTGTTTGTATCCACTACAGGGAGAAGGGGCCCAGTCACTGAGAATTCCTGTTCTTATCTTGTTTCTGGTTTCTGGTTTGAGGTCTGTCAGGAACTTTTCATTAGGTTTAACATCTCCCCCAAGCTGTGGAATGTCACACAAGAGGAAAGCAGGTAGGGGTAGCAGAAGCCTGGAGGATGACCACTTAGCCTGTGTTTATAACTTTCCCAGAGAAAGAGGTGGGGGTAGGTGAAGTCTGAGAGATGGTCACTTAACAGGTGCCTGTGACTTCCCTAATAGTAATAATAATCTCATCCAAATAATCATCAGGAAAGGTAATTGAATTGATCTATCATTTCTTTCATCACCACCTAGATTAATAACCACAAAATATAACACTAAAACATTGGTTGTAACATTCTCATAACTGTACCTACTAAATATTTGCCCCTTCCTCTAGTCCTATCCTGTAGAACATCTATTCTATTTTAGTTGTATTTGAAGTGCTATCACTACTAAATATAATTACACCTTAAATGTGTGTAGTTTTTAACAGTTAACCATTCATTATTGTGAGAAAAATTTTTCAGTGCTTACATCCATATACAAGTCCACAAATACACATATTATTGAGATAAGGAGTATGCATGTCATATATATCACTAACATTCTTTATATATTATCTATTTTTCTATAAAGGGGAGGAAGTATATATGTAAGAAAAGAAGAGAGAGGGAAAGAGATAAAATAAAGCAAAATGTGTAGAGACCTTATATCTTGTCAGAAGTGAAAAATAAACAATCTCTTTTTATTGCTTACTGGCTGTTTTAGGTTGCTAAAAGCTGCTGGGAGCAATATAACAGAATGTGTTGGATTTTACAATGGGATTTATTAGGTTAAAAGCTTATATTTCTGAGGCCATGAAAATGTCCAAATTAAAGCATCATCAGAGATATTCACCTAGCTGCAGCTGTGGGCAATCAGGCACATGGCAGCACCTGCTCATCTCTCCCCTCTCTTTTGCACCTAGTTGCTTACAGCTTCTGGCTAAAGTGGCTTCCTCAGCTCCCAGCACTTTCTCTCTCTGCTACCGGGTTCCTGTCTGTCTTTACAGCTTTTTTTCTGTGTCTGCAGCTTTTTATTCTTCCATTTATAAAGGACTCCAGTAAGAGAATTAAGATGAAGCCCTGGGTCACACAATCTAATCAAAAGCCTTTGACTGAAGTAATTTAATCAAAAGTTCCCACCTACAATAGATTTCATGCACAGGAATGGATTAAAGAATGGATTTTCTGGGGTCCACAAAAGCTTCAAACTGCCATACTGAGTATATGATAATCTTTTTGAGTAGGCATGCAGGAGTACCAGCCTGCATACAAAAATAAAAAGTAATGTATAAGATGTCTTGCAATATATGAGTTACCCAAAGAATCTCCCTTAAAGGTGGCAGAGTAAAGGCATTTTCAATCCATTCCTTTTTTTCCAAAACCCAGTGAGGACAAAAAGATTAAGTGACAAATTCTATCCCTAAGGAAGAAAAGAAACAGTTACAATTACAACTTACAACAAAAGAAACAGTTACAATTTTAGCTAAATCAAGACTTTTTTTTTACCACATACACAAAAAAATATGTGACATATTCACAGGTGTTTTCAACTATTCTGTGAAGAAAACAAACCTTAATTTTCTTGTAAGTATAATACTTTTGAAATGCTGATGTCCTGTCCTACAGAGAAAACAGAAAATGAAGTAGGCATGAAAGAAAAAAAGAAAGAGAGAGAGAAAAAAGGCAAGAAAGCAAGAGAGCAAGCAAGCAAGAGAGAAAGATGCTAGGATGCAGAAATGGATGTCATCAAAATGCCAAATATTCATTAGGGGAAGAGAAAATTCAGTGAAAAAGAAGGAACCAGTCTTACAAAGATTCAAATCAATATTTCAGATGAGCTGGTGGGAATTGACTAAAAAGTGAAATCTTTCTCCCCTTCATTTCTAATTTCTGCAGCTCAGCTTTACTGTAGGGGACATCGCCAGAGCTGAAGCAAAGCAAAAGCAGAGAAGGGATGCAAGATAACATCCATATACAGCGTCTGTGATGTAAAGACTTTGCATATAGCCATGCTGTCTTGTTAAGCACCAAAGCTGAGGGGAGGTGTGCTCAAAGGGAAAAGGAAATAACCAATCGGGTGAGAATTAAGTTTGAGAAAACAAGCCAAAGCTTATCGCTCACTGCCCCCATCATCCTTAACCTATTTTTGGATAAATAGTTGCCTTCAGTCAACTACTAACAATAGTAAGGAAGAAATACAAACAAGGTCTATGCATATGATTGAAGGAAAGGGCACATGAGTTAATGGAAGATGAACATAATCTTTCAGAGAAAAAAATGAATGAATGAAAATGTAGAATATTTTAGAAAAAAATTCTAAACAAAAAATAAAACTACATTAAAAATTGCAGAGAGTAATTCAGATATAGAAAGTACATTAGAGGTTACCAGAGGGAGTGGGGGAAGAGAGGGATTGGGGAAGAGGGAGTATTTGTAAAAATAGAATAACATTTTAAAAATTCAAAATCTGAAAGCTCTCATTTTAATTTTGTATATATCCATTGGAAAGAAGAAATTAGTATACCGATAATTTTATTTTTATATGATTCTTTCCCAATGATAGCCAATATTTTCCTCCTAGTTTTGCATAGAAATGTGAATTCCAGCGTTTTATAACTCTCAGACACTTCCCCACCTTGCAAATCCCTGCAATGATCAAGTCATTTCCTCTTCCTATTTCCCTAGATACTAAAATGTCTCCATACATTCCAGGAGGGGAAAAGAAAAAAAAATTGCAGAAAGCATAGTATATTTTGAATAGTTATATCAGTACTGAAGCAAATTATCAGAAAGCCAAAGGAGATTAAAAGGGGAGTGGCAAATATTAGTGAACAAAAATTGAAAAAGATAAAAGAAATATCACAGAAATGAAAACCACTGTAAAAGAGAAAACATCAAAAAGAATTAGAATAACCAACATTGGAGGACAACGCCAAGTCAGACAAAATAGAAAAGAAAAACATTTTATTCTTAAGATACTAGAGAATAACATACATTTGAAAGACTGACAAATTTCTTCTAACATATTTACAATTTTGTTCTTAAGAAAATAACAACAAACAGAAAAGTATTTGAAGATACAATATAAATGTTTTTTTTTAAATCATGAAATAGCACAGCATTTCTCTGGTGAATAATAAAAGTAATTAATACCATGACATAGGAGAAGTTATTAAACTTTGTGAAGTAAGAAAAAGCATGTATACCTTTATACAGCAAGAAAAAGTGACAACAAACTGGTGGTAAATATTGAATTCAGTTAAATAGTAAACAATTGTGACAACTGTGGATACAGAAATGAATGTTATAAATTTTTTTTGAAAATTTATGTGATATTATAGCTCTTTATAGGTGATGGGATAATATAAGTAGGGAAATGTGGGATGTTAGGTCCACAATCTCTTGTATTATATAGCATAGAATTTATAGATGCTATCTAAATTTGAAACCTAAGGAATTTAAAGAAAAACAATGCCTTGATTGTTTTTATCTTTTAAATTTAGAGGAATATTATATGTACACATATTTTAGTTAAGAAAATACTTATCTGAATTTCAGCAGTTTTTACAGTTTCATCTTCCATAATTAAATATAAGGCATTTAATAAAAAATCAATTTTAGAAGCAAGTATAACCAATTGTATTTAATTACATTGTATCTGTTATTTAACACTCTATAGTCACCCAAAGTGTCTAGAATTGTGCTCACAAAAGTTTAATTTTGGTTATTTGTGAGTTGTTTTCATTTACCAAAGGACTGTTGATACAAAGTACCAGAAATGGGTTGGCTTTTATAAATTTATTTGGGGTAAAAGCTTACAGTTCTGAGACAATGAAATATCCAAATTAAGTACTATACCATTGCAGGTGCTTTCTCATAAAAGTCAGCTACTGTTGATTCTGATGTCTGGCCATGTGGCAAATCAAGATGGCCACCAATCTTTGCCGAGGTCTCTGCCTTTCCCTTCAGAATCTACTGTTGTCTCGAGCTCAGCTGTGGACAACTAGGCATAGGGTTTTCTGTTTCCAGGCCTCCTTTATCAGTCTTGGCTGCTCCACATTCTTTCTGAGTTCAGCTGCAAGCTATCAGGCATATGGCTCATCTCTCCCTTGGTCTCAGCATTTTGAGCCTCTCGGGGTCTTCTCTCCTTGCAACTCAGCTGTGGGCAAAACTGGAGTCTATTCTCTCACAGGGCAGGATCAAATATGGTGGTTTTCTTTTCCTGTGTCTCCATTTGATCAGACTTAACCTAAATCATATCTCACTGATGTAGTATAATTGAAAGGGCCTCAAACTCATTAGAATGGATTAGTTCACAAACATAATTTTTCTCTTTCTGGGATTCATAAAATAATTTCAAATTGCCACATGAGTGAAGAGATTTTAAATGATATTGTAATTCCTTCCTCACTTTTAAATTGCTTGTTTTTGTAAAAAATAAATCTCTTTAATAAAATTGTTCATTATAGCGATATATAGAAATGCTTCACTTAGGATCAGAATTGGAAAACAGTAGATTTTTAGTACATGACTAGATATGAAGTGAGTCACCTGGGAGATGTCAGTTAACATTGTTTTTCCGTGCTACATTCAAGCAAAAAGTGCTTGATAAAATTCAAAACGCACATTGACTATAAACCTTTACTCAAATTAGCAGTATCTCAAAAATATTACTTCTATGTCTTAGTCAGGGTTCTTCAGGGAAACAGAGCACACAGCTAGTAGTGCAGTAGTTCATTGCTTTAATTGCTGTTTCAGAGGCATGAGCAGCCCACTGTGACCACGTGGCAGTCTTAACTTCCAGTTCAGGGGGATCATTGGTATATTTTCTGGTGGAAGCACTCCTCCTTTTGGAATTTAGAACTGTAGACCAGCAGAGCTTAAGGATGCAGGGACAGGAAGCAAAAATTTTCTAGTGGACCAATAGGGTATAGTGAGTGTGGACACTCCCATTTCTGCTCCTTGAATCCTGGCTATGGGAGAAACAGCACCAGAGAGTGGATGCTGTTTTAAAGCATACACAGCCTCCTGGAGAACGTTGTCCCCGTCATGCACGGTGTTACAACTCAATTGGCACACTGAGTTTTCAAAAGCCATTACACTGTTTTATAAATCCAGCTGCTTCAAGATGATGGGAAACATGTAAGACCAGTGAATTCCATGAGCATGTGCCCATTCCTACACTTCATTTAAAATCAAGTAGGTTCTAAAAGTTGCTTTTCTTGTATTTAGCTTTGCTTTATTCTGTTTTCTGTGGCCACATACCCCTCTATTATTTAACGAGAAAGGGAAAAAATCTCATGTCCGTTCAGATACTTGAGTATTATAATTTTGGAAATGACAACCGATGCTTTGAAAACTTCAAAACCTTAATATAAGGATGTTTTTAAAACTACAGAACAGAGTACACATGAATATTGTACTCTAATTCAAATCAAGGTGTCTATTCACATTTTATATCCAGATAATTTAATTAAGAAAATTATATTATACAATCATGTTAAAATTATTGGTTTAGCATTGATGGTGAAGTTTATAAAATACAATTTTTGAGTCACTGTCAACATCATAAACATCTGACTCAAGCTCCATGAAACTCAGTCACATATACAGTTCGTTATAACATCTTCACCTGTTTCAGAACTTAATTTTAAAAGACAGGAAGATATACAGACATACTGAAAAGTAATTTATATTTTTATGATATTATCTTGTTAACAATTCATGGGTCATAATTGTGCACCTGATTGAGATTTGGTATTTGGGGATATATGTGTGTGTGTGTGTGTGTGTATGAAAATAATGGGATATTTCTATTTGTGGCACCAATTTTGGACTCATAATTACAAGACAAACCAGTATAAAATATATAACATTCAAGTAGAAAACATATTGGTCAACTAATGTTAGAAGAATTATTACATATCCATGTTATATGGAATGAAAAAGGAGAAAATGTATAGTAGGCACTTTAGAATAAAACATGAAATGTAAAAATTGCAAAATATGTGAAATGTTGAACAAGAAAGGAAGAGGAAAGAAGGAAGGGAGGGGAGGAGGGAGGGAGGGAGGGAGGAAGGAGGAAGGGAGGCAAATGGGAATAAGTTTATTATGAAAAGAGCAATAACCCAGTGGCTTCCTGGAGGGAAAATCTTGTTGGCTGTTATAAACATCAAGGTAAGAGGCCAAGATGAATTTGAACAATTTTCCTGCTCTAGCAAAGAAACAAAGCAAGAAAACTGTTAATCACAACTGGTCACCTACCCTGCTGTTATATGGAATTGTTCTAAAGACTTTCTGATTAAAAAGCTATTGTAGTTAGAGATTTATGTAACATAAATTGGGATATTAGCAGAGACCTTCACTAACTGTGTTTGGAGCTAAGCTCAGAAGGAGGGCATTTTATTAATTTTATGAGTACTTTTAGTTTTTCATCTTTCAGACAGAGTGGAATAGATATCTATCTTTTGCTTTTCGCTAAAGCAAAAGGAAGCAAATTAGAAAGAAATTCTCTATTAAAAATGACAACAGTTACTGTGGGTAACTATTTGATTTGAAGCTGGTAGCATGCAGATTACAGGAGTGGAGATTTTACGGAAGAGTTTTAAATGGCAGGCCTTTGTAGAGAAGAAGGGAATGAAAGAAAAATTAATAGCATCGCATAAGAAAACTTGTTTTTGAAGATACCTGGAGCCCTTCATTTAGTTGCTTCAAATTAAGTCAAGCAGCTTCAAACGAGTCCAGAAGGAACTGTGTTATACCATATCCCACTCCTATGGCGTTTCATACTCCCTTAAAAAATAAAGTAAAAGAAACTGGTAAGGAGGGATTCCATTTCAGAGTACCAGCATTGTCCAAACTTTTTTACAAGCATAACTTTTTGACATATAATTTATGATGAAATGAATTTAAAATGTATTCAAGGATCAGAATTTTCCTATTTTATTAACTTGCTCCTTTTACACTTTTCAAAACAAATGATTATGTTCTGAAATAAGCTTTGACCATACATAGCACACTTGTCATGAGATAGCATGTTATACCACAGACTAAATTGCAGAGGGCGAATTTCCTGCCCTAAAGTTTAAATATCTGCTTAAAACTTAGTCTCCTCAATTGGTGCTCATCAGAGTGTCTAATTTTCTCATCATTTTTTAAGCTAATTTAACAGCAAAAGAAATATTTTAAAGTCCCCCATTCATGAAATGTTGCATATTTTTAATCTGAATTTAATTTTCAAGCAAGTTCTATTTTGTGAATTAGAGGTCTTTTGGAGAATATTAATGTACTTCAATGACAGAAAGGATTATGCTTACCCTAAAAACAATCATAGTCCTGTTGTTTTATGTGTAATGGAACAATTTTACAAATTTAAAAAATTAAACAAGGAAAGAAAACATTTGAGCTACAGCATAATCAATAAACTAAATTTTAATTGATAATATATTCCAAAATATGTCATAATCTGGAAGTCTCTGTTTAAGATAATAAGAAACTGTCTTTTCTTCCCATATTGTCTTCTTTTCCTACTTTTTCACCTGTTGGGACAAGCTATTTAGCAAAGGGCACATGTATTGGAATAGGTGCCTAGATCAGGTTTCTACACAGTCCTTTTAGCAGTATGACTGAGACAAATCACCTAAACTCTCAAGTCTTAGTTTATAGTCTGTAGACAATGGTAATGTTATCCTGTCTATTAAGTTTTCTGTTCAGATATGCAAATAAAATGAGGAAATGTATGAAACTATGCTTCCTTATATAAACATCTATTATAATATTGAGAGTTTTTTTCAATACCCTAATACTAAAAATAATCTTCTTTAGGCCAATTCCATTTAATTCAACTCTTCTGTCCTTTGTTGACAGCATACCAATGTTAGACAGCTGGTTATGTTTCAGCATATTGAAGTGATTCTTTTAAAACAAGTATGTTTAAAATTGGACCTGAATGCTTTGTAGCAATTGTCAATGAATCTTGGGTTCTCAAATAAGCTGGCATATGTGTTGTTTTGAAAATCACAAAAATAGCGAGTTTCTTCTCTTTCACTAATTAAAATAATAAACATGGAATGCTGATTTCAATGTTCAATCAAAATGATTTATTTTGTATATTCTATGTGGAGCTATGCATGGTGATGGAAAGAATAGGAAGTATTTTATAAACATGCTTGTTATTTTTGTTAATATTAAGTTTATAATGTATGAGATTTTTGTTGTTGTTGTTGTTGTTTTTATTTATTTTTTATTTTTTGAGGTAGCAGGGCCGGGGATTGAACTCTGGGACCTGGTATGTGGGAAGCTGGTGCTCAACCACAGAGCCACATTGGCTCCCCTGAATTGGTTTTTTTGTTTGTTTGTTTTTTATTTTGCTTTTGTTTTTATGAGGCACTGGGGATGGAACCCACATCCTTTATGAGTTTTGAAAGCAAATTAAGCTACTAGGTTCAGAAAAGAACAATAGGAAGGAGAATGAAGGTGAAAGAGTGAATGTTGCCTGGATTTGTATTATGAAATGTCATCCTACAAAGACAAGAAATAAAATGGGTTAGTTTACTTTATGTCTAAAGGATGACAGTACATGTACTCACGCATTTAAAGAAATATTCTCAAAGAGCCTTATGACTTAAAATAAAACAATTGTGTGTGAAACCGTGTTATTCGCAAGGTACCCACATTTTGCTGAAATGTATCTTTAAGAAAACCACTGTGTCTGCACTGAAGAATCAGTTTTCTAGGGCATAAATAACACTGATTTATAAAACTGGAAATTATGATTTAATTACTGTGTTCTTTTAATCGAAAGACCTAAGCCCAAATATGCCAAATTTAACCAAGAAAATACATCTAGGTTGCTAGGCATTTCCTATTCTTCTATTTCTTCTGATTTTTACCTTGCAGTTTTTTCATCAGTCCCAAACCAATTTATCATCATATGGTTTTTAAAATGAGATCACTTCTTTTCTGACTATAAACTCAACACATGCACCATGTAGAGAACTTTTAAAATACAGGGGAAAAAAAATAAAAGGTGCAGACCAAATCAACTCAGGGCCTTTCTTTTAAGTTTGTAGGCACAGATGAAATCACACTAATAACTATGGAAAATTCGATGAGTCTCCCTTTCACATCAGAATTATACCATAGTCTTAGGGAGACCCCAAAGCATTGCTTACTCTCCACTGTCCATCAAGAATTTTAGTGAACCAGCCTGTAAGTTCTTTATTGTATCTCTTAGTTCTCCTAAAAGTAAACATAAAATCCATGTAGGGACTGGATGAAGTGATAAAACCAAATGGAAGGGCCACTCTACTCAAAGGCATTGCTCTCATCTGTTGACGAGGGCTTTATTTATATGTTCCAGTAGGTGTCTGTTGGTCAGTCTATCAACACAGCAGGCATGACCTCTCAGAGCTGACCCCCAAGATAACAAAATTGTAGGCTTTACCTGGAGATCTTGATACAAAAGACAGTAAAAATCACCTATAATGCCACCACCTAAATATAATATTCTTAACGTTTTTATGTATACAGATCCCATATTATTCTATATACATATGTGTTGAATTTCTAACAAATAGTTTTATAATACTTGTATTTCTTGTCTTTTAACCTAAACTTTGTGTTATTAATAGTTTTTTGCAGCACTTCATATTTTAAAGGCAATATGTTAATGGATGCATATTTCACAGTATAACGATATGATTACTTATTTTACACTTTCTTATTGTTTATTTAGGTTATTTCCAAATGCTTATTATCATAGTTCTATCAAGCTGTGGATATCTTATTTCATAAAATTTGCTTCATTAAAATTTGTTCTTATTGTACATATGTATGAACATTTTAAAGGCCCTTGAAGCAAGCTGACCGATATTTTTCCAGATTTTTACCAAAATATACTAAAATTTACAGTTTGTAAGTATACTTTATATAATGATATCATTGTCAGCACTTGATTAATCATCATTATTTTAAATAGTGTTACTCTTTCTCTTTTCAGATTTCTTTTTGTTCTTATCAGTATAAAAATTCTACACTTGCTCTGAATTGAGAAATTTATTAGGAAATCAAAAGGCAGAATAAATCTTATTTTATCACAACACTGGTGAGTTTTCCTTCACCATCTGAAATATATCATACTCTTGGTAGAATTGGAAAGGTATTGGGAAGTTAAAAGACAGAATTTATAAGCCAAAACAAAAGGAGAATTTTTAAAAATTAAATATATTAAAAAATGCATAAAATATATTTGCATATAATAGGTATATTGAAGAGAAATTTAAATGTAAAGACATTTGAATAAATCCTTTAATTTCAATACATTAAAAGTTTGCATTATTTACAACTCAAAAATAATAATGGTTATAATGATAAATTTTCATGTTTCTAATGAAGCAAAATATATATGCAGATATGAAATAATACAATACACTTTCTGAGTGTGTTCATAGAACAAAGAAAGACTTACTTTGGAATGGCTAAAATAAGCACAAAAAAAGGTAGAATTTAGGTGTTGACTAATAAGATGAGGCATGGGTTATGCAGACAGATTACACAATCATTTTAGTTGGGAAAATCTTTCAATTTCATACAGTTATTTGATAAGACTGAAAAATCTTAACACCTCTATTTTGAAGATTTAGGGCAACTGAGCTAAAATCACTCCTAATATATACTCCAAATGATTTACAGGATAGTTGGTGATGTGAATATTCACATAAGAAACTTTTTAATCATATGTAATTGTATAACCACTGCCATAAGGAAGCCATCCACCCAAAATTTTATATCCAGCAAAAATATTTGTCAAGACAAAAATGAAATAAATACATTTTAAGATAAAATAACATTTTTTACTGTCACAGAATTGCTAAAGAAAGCACTTCAGGTTAATGGCACAAAGTACCAGTTAGAAATTCAATCCTTAGGAAAAATGAGGAGGAGGTAGAGGAAGAAGAGGAGGGGGGCAGGGAAAAGGAAGAGGAAGAAGTAGAAGAAGAGGAAGGGGAAAGGTAAAGCAAAGGGAAAGAGGATCATCAGAAGTGGTACATATCTCGTTAATTGTAAAAGATTACTTCTGGTATTTTCTTCTTAATTTGTTATAAACTATACGGTTGTTTAAATAAAAAAATTGGAAGTAGTCTTGAGTGTTTTCTAATATATGTAGGTTTCATGCAATAACAACTCTAGCATAAAGGGCAGAGGGAGTATATGAATCTATGTATTTACAAGTTTCATGTATTAGAAGACTCACTAATTTAAAAGGGCAATAGTTTCCAAATCTCAAACAAAATTCAGCAAGCTATTTGTAGAAATTCACAGATTGATTCTAAAATATATGTGGCAATGCAAAATATCTAGACTAATGAAAATATTTTTAGAAGAAAGAACAGTATTGGAGGACTTAAACTACCCAATCACAAACATATCTCCAAAGTGACAGTAATTAGACAAGGAGGCATTGGCATTAAGGATAGAAGTAGAGATCAGTGGAATAGTATAGACGGTATAGAAAAAGATCCATTCATATATGGTCAATTTATTTTTAACAAGGGTGTCAAAAAATTCAATGGAGAAAAAGTAGATGTTTCAACAAATGGTATCAGAGCAATTAGATAATCATAGGGAAAACAATGAATTTGTTCCATGCTTCAAGGTATTTTAAAAATTAACCAAAAAAGGTGAATAAAAATATAAATATAAGAGTCAAAGCTATAAAATAACAAAGGAAAATTACAATAAAATATGGTGTCCTTGGTATAGGAAAATATATCATATATAGGATTTTTTAAAAGCATGAACCATACAACAGTAAGACAGACAACTGAACATCATCAAAATGAAAATTTGTCTTTGAAAGTCACTATTAGGAAAAGGAAATGCAAGCAACAGAATTGGGAGAAAATATTTTCAAAACATATATCTGATAAAAGACTGGCAACCAAATCTATAAAGAGTTCTTATAACTCAGTAATAAGAATCCAAAAGATTGGATCAAATTAGTGTAAATATTTGAACAGACACTTCATTGGAGAAGTTATACAGATGTGCACATGAAAAAAGATAGTCAAAATCATTAGTCAACAGAAAAATAGAAATTAAACCACAATGAGATAGCATTCTAATTTCATTAGAATACCTAAAATTAGAAGTACTGATAATACCAAGTATTGCCGAGGATGTGGAACAATTAGAACAATTAGAACTCTCATACATCATTGTATGAGAAATTAAAACATGTGTCCACTGAAAAATGCATAAGCAAGCATTCTAACAGAATTGTTTGTAATAACCCCAAACTGGAAGCAACACAAATGCTTATTAATTCATGAATGAATAAAAAATTATATTATTTCTATACCATAAAATATTCAACAACTACTGACACCATCAACAATATGAATGAATCTCAAAAGCGTTAAGTGTAAGTTGCTAGACACAAAAGACATTATATGATTATATTTTAATGATTTCTAAAAATGTCAAAGCTATAGGTTCACAAAGCAGATATTGGAAGCATGTGTCTGGATGTAATCATGGGAAGGGACTGACAACCTAGGGCAAGAGGAAAATTTTGAGCTGAGGAACCAATCTATATTTTATTGTGATGTTAGTTGCACAATAGTGTACATTGGGCAAAACACGCTAAACTCTAATCATAAAATTATTGAACTCTATTTTATGTAAATGATATCTCAATCAAGAAAATTAACCAACTAACAAACAAATCAGCTTTACATTTTTCAACTTAGAAAAATTTCAACCAAATTGTAATGATAACTCATGTTTTCACCGTATATCTGGTTATTTAGGGTGTTGTATAGAATCCTGGCTGATTATCAGAAAAACTGGGGAATTTTCAATAAATGCATATTCCCTACCTCTTCCCCCAATCTAGTGAATCAGCATCTCTTGGACTGAGGCTTAGAACTCTATATATTTATCAACCTCCTCTGTGGACTTCCACTTTTGATTAATAATAGGAAAGGATGGTTTGCTCTTCACTGAACAGAAGCAATGAAAGACCATGGTCCTTAAGACACAGGAGCACCATGATTACCCCTGTGTACTGCCTTGGGACCATTTCTAGACTGTAACAAAAAGAGGAGAAACCCAGGTGTAGTCCAGAGGGCTCCCTGTGATGAAGAGGTGGAACTGTGTGTTCAGAAGAACACAGCAGAGTATGCAAGACAGTACATTGGAGAGGAGGGAACTGTATAGACAGAGACATCTGGATATTTACATCAAGTCTCCTTAGAGTACTCAGTTGAATACTAACCAGTGTATACATGTGAGCTAACTACCAGAGACTGGGGAAAAGTCTACCCAAAAGAATTGGAGGATGCAAGACCTGGAGCTCATTTACAGCTAGGAGCAGTGCTTGATCTCCCCAGCCACTCTGGAAAGCCTCATGATTCAGAAGGCAGTGTACAGAATACACAAAATGCTCCTTCAGTAATGGGGGATAATTAGCCTTAGATTGAGTACTGCTCAGGTTCTACCAGATTTCTAAAAGAAAGACTGAATGTATTCAAGCTCTTTCCAAGAAATTTATTGTGCTTCAGATTAAAGTATAATCATATTTATAGTGATTTAAAAATGTTCAGCATTCAACAAGGAACTTTTGCTATGTCTGGCATAAAATAAAAATAAAAAAATTTACAAAGATGTAGGAAAATGCATACACAATGATTTAAAAAATTGATTAATGAAAACCAATCAAGAACTGACTCAGGTGTTAGATTAGCAAAATATGACAAAAATATTGTTATAACCGTGTTCCATTAGTTTAAAATTTAATCAGAGCCATGAAATATGTTTTTTAAAAAAGAACCAAAGTAAACTCAAGAAGAGACCTACAATGGATGAGAAGAAAACTACACTAGATAGGTTTAAAGTCAGAATTTAAAAAGCATAAGTACAGAGTATTAGGGAGCTATTGGACAATTTCAAGTAGTCTAATGTTCTTGTAAATGTGCCCCCAAAGTAGAAGAGAGAAAAAGACAGAAATATATGCAAAGAAATTATGTCTGCAAAATTTCCAAATTTGATGAAAGCTATAAACCCACACATTCAAAAGATGAGCCACCCAAGCGAAATAACACCACCAGTGTTCAACATAATAAAATTTTAAAAGGCTACATTACACCCAAAGGAAAAAAAATTAAAATGCAGCACCTTTCTCCATGGAAACAATGTTGACAAAAAGACAGTGGAACAAACTCTTCAAATGTACTGAAATAAACAAATAAACCAAAAAAAAAAGAAAAAGAAAAAGAAAAAAAATTGTCCACCTAAAGTTCTATACCCAGTGAAATATATTTCTAGTTGAAATAGAGACTTTTAAGAAATACAGAATCGGAAAGAAGTCATAACCAGTAAACAAACACTACAAGAAATGATAGAAAATCCTCAGTCAGAAGGAAAATGATTCCAGATAGAAAAGCAGATCTACAAAAAGAAAGGAGGAGCAACAGAGATAGTAACTAGATGGGTATATATATATAATATTATTTTCTCTTGTTCAAAATATATTTCAAATCTTAGTGGCTATAAAAACAAAAATAACAAAAATATAGTGTGGGATTTGTAATCTATGCAAAAGTAAAATGCATGACAACAATAGCAGAAAGGTTTGGAGTAGAGAAGAGGAAATAGACTGTTTTAATGTTGTTATACATAAAATGATATAAAAACACTTGAAGTAGACTGCGATAAATTAAAGAAAGATACATAAATCCTAAAATAAGCAAGAAAGATTTTTAAAAGCTTTGATGAATCCAAAAGAAGGCAGAAAAATAATTAAAAGGGAAAAAAGAACAGAACGGACAGATAGGAAACAGACAGGAACATCATAGAACAAAGCTTAATCCTATCAGCAATCACATTAAATATAAAATATGATTTTATATTTGGATAAAAATGCATGACTGTATTCTGCCTACACTTAAATTTAAGTGCATAAATGGGTTTAAAGCTAAAGGATATATATTTATATATATATGACACTAATACACAGGAAATTTAAATGCTTATATTATTATAAATATAAAATGTAACTTTCAGAGCAAATAATATTACTGGGATAAGGGGTTATTCTGTCAAGAGGGCATTATTCTAAATGTTTATGCAAGTAATAACAAAGCTTCGAAATACTTAAAGCTTAATTTATAGAACTGCAAGAAGAAATAGACAAGTCTACAATTATTGTCAGAGATTTCAATACAACCCTTTCAATAACTGATAAAAAAGTATACAGAAAATCAGTGACCATATAGTAGACTTAAATACACTATCAAGCAAATTGACCTAATTAAACTTTATAGAACAATCCATTCAACCAAAGCAGAATAAATATTCTTTTCTAAGGCACACAGAATTATTTATCAATATAAGACCAAATTCTTACCCAAAACACTAGTTTCATACATTTAAATGATTTAAGGCATTGAATGTTTATTCTTTGTCCAAAATAGTCAATTAGAAAACAGTATCAAAAATATTATTGGAAAATCCACAAAAATGTGGAAATAAAATAATACTCTTTTAAATAGTCCATGGGTCAAAGGAGAAATAAAAAGGAAAATTAAAAATCATTTTGAAGAAAATTAAAATGAAGAAAAAAATGCATCACGCTCTGACAGACTTGTTAGGGAGAATTTGTATAAATAATTGTACATATTAGAAAAGAAAATGATCACAAATCAATGAGTTCAGATAGCAACTCAAGGTAGAAAAATAAGAGCAAAGTAAACACAAAATAAACAGAGAAAAATAAACAATAAAGATCAATGTGGATATCTATGGAACACGAAACTAAAACAATAGAGAAAAGCCAATAAAAACAAAAGCTGGTTCTTTGAGACACAAAATAATTATGCTGAGTGAAAGATAGTGTGATCAGGAGAAAAAGAAAGTATAATAAAGCAAGGTGGGGAAGACATCCATTAGAAAAGAAGAATTTAAACAGTTTTTTTTTTTAGCAAATGACATGATCATCTTGTAAAAATAATCTATGAAATGCACAAAAACTACTATATCTAATAAATGCGATTAGCAAGGTTGAAGGACACAAGATAAATATTAAATTATATTTCTTCATACTGGTAAAGCATAATTTAAAATTGATATTTTAAAAACAATGCAGTTTAAAATTGCATCAAAAGATGGAATAATTAGAAATAAGTATGCTGAATGATGTGAGTCATTACACTGAAAATTACAAACATTGTTGAGAGATTTTAAAGAATCCCTAAATAAATAGAGAAATAAACTGTGTTCATGGATCAGAAAATTTAATATCGCTAAGATGTCAATTTAGTCATTTGCCTAATGGGTTAAACATGGTCCCAGTTAAAATCCAGGAGGCATATTTGCAGAAACTTAGACATGAATTCTAAAATTTTATGTGGTAATTCAAAGAATCTAGATTCATCTTAATAAAGAAAAACTTTTTAAAAGAAGAATTAAGTTGACGGGCTAACACTACCTTGTTTCAAGCCCTATTATTTAGCTAAAATAATCAAGAAAATATGTTATATGTGGCAAGATGGACAAATTGATCAATGAAATAGAATAGAGAATCTGGAAATACACCCAAACATAAATGAATTACTGAGTATTACAAAACGTGCAAAGGCAATTCAGAGGATAAATTATGCTATTTTCAACAAATAGTCCTGGAAAAATTGAATATCCTTATGCAAAAAAGATATATCCTAGACCTAAGTTGACCTAAGTATAGAAATATAGAATCTGAACTCTAAACCTTCTAGAAGAAAACATAGGAATAATAAATATTTGTTATCTTCAGTTAAGCAAAGATTTCTTAGATATGACACCAAAATAATGATCTGTAAAAGAACTAATTGAAAAACAGTACTTCATCATCATAATAAAGAAAAACAACAACCAACTGCTCTCTGGAAAATACTGTATATATAATAAAAAAGACAAGTCAGAGACTGGAGAAAAAATTTACAAATCATATATTTGGTAAGGAATTTGTGTACAGAATACCTTCAAATCTCTATTGAAGGATGCAAACTACTCACAGAAAAAGAAAAGGGGAAGGCAAAATATTCAAATAGAAGCTTAAAACTCTTTGCCACAGAAGATATGTAAATGATAAATAAGAACAGGAAAAGATGTTCAACATCATTACTTAGAAAAATTCAGATCAAAATCCAAATGAGGTAACATTACACACCTTACACACCAATTAAAATGGCCAAAACCAGAAGCTTGACTATACGAAGTTTTGATGAGGAGGGAGAAACTGTAACTCACAGCTAGTAGTGACAATGTAAAATGTCATTACCACTTTGGAAAATAATTTGGCAGTTTCTTAAAATGAAATGCACACCTATCATATGATGGAGCCATTTCACTCCTGAGCATTTACCCAAGGGAAATGAAAGCATGAGTTCCCACAAAGGCTTGCACATGGATCTGCATAGCTGCTTTATTTATAAAAGCCAAAATTACTCATCTATAGATGCATGGATAAACAAAATATGGTATAGCAACACAATGGTACACTACTCAGCAATAAAAAGAAGGTACTATTGATAATATAGCATGATGTGTATAAACTTAAAACAATTATGCTTAGTGAAAGAAGAAAGATAAAGGAGTACATACTGTACTATTTTTTTTATATGAAATTTTAGAAAATACAAAATTATTTGTAGTGACATAAATGTTTGCCTGGAAAAGGGGCATGCAAAGAGTGGTAGGAAGTAGGGATTACAATTAGTATCTTAATTGTGGTGATGTTTTCAAAAGTGTACACATATATCAAAAGTTACCAAATTGTACACATTAGATATGTGCAGTTGATTGCATGCCAATCATAACTCAATAAAAAATAAAATTATATAAAAAAGATGCAAAGATAAAATGATATCTACCCAGGTTTTCTGTTTGTCTGGGTGAACTGGAAACCTCTAATGCAGAAGTAGTCCTATTTGCTGGATTTCACTTATTAAACATAATATGTGATTTAGAATGTTTTCTTTCTTCCATATTTTTCCAAGCATGTCACTTGCATTTAATTATCTTGATAACCATGATTTGTCTGAAATTCCTTTGGAAAAGAAATAAATTGGTTTCAAATGCAACTAGTGATTCATTACTGTGTGGTGCCTTTTAGTAGCTAATAATTCCTTCAAAATCCTAGCTAAATAGTGATGTCAAGTTATTAAAGTTTGCAGTTTCAAAAAGTTAATGAGTATAGTCATTATCTGACCTATATATTTTGCTAACTGCTCTAACACCAAACCATTTTTATTGTCCCTACTTGTAAAACAAATAATCTGCTGATGTACAACCTGAAAATAGACTTTACTGAATAACTGATCTTTATCTGGCAGTTGTCTTCAAGGATCTGTGTTATTTTAATTTTACTTTTTAGTGAAATGGAGTTATTTCTTTTTCCCATTATTATTTTTTCTTTCAAATCTTATTTCTAGTCTTCGGTAACCCTTTTAGAATCACTCCAGTTTGTCATTTTTAAAATATAATTTTCCTCTTGACAAATAAATTGAAAATACAGTTTATATTTATTGCGAAAGGCATCAGTAGGCAGAAATAATAATTTTGAAGAGTTTTTATGATAATAATTTGCTGGGATTTTTAAGACCACCAGATTTCTACACATACCTCATTGCATGTGGAATGAAATCTATATTCCCAGTTAAATAAGGTATCTTCAATGATTTACTCTTTGCTATGTAATCTGTATTGGGGCAATGATGCAAAGTGGAGAAAAGAGTGATGTTTATTTGAACAAGAACATTTATTTAGCAGAAATAAAAATTAGAGAAATAGTAACTTCGCCAAATGAAGGCAGAAATTCACATGTATGTTTTCCTCCTTTATTCCTATGTCCTATAATGCTACTTGGTAGAGTTGTGCACATTTCTTAGGGTCTCAAATTTAATTTCTCTTGTGATTATTTTACTAGTCCCTCATTACTTCTCCTAGGTGTATACGCCACTGAAAACACTCAAATTATAACTAATGAAATTGAACCATATTTAATATCTTTGAAAAGATATTTCATTGTCCTGTTGTGTAGAGCCATTCAAGTTCCATCAAAAAAGCCATTAAGAGTGTTGTTGGGGTGGAGTGGGCATAGATTTTTGTAGTATAGTATAGACAGTTACCTTATTTGTTTCTTAAACATTTACACAAAAATCTATGAATACCAGAACTATGTAGTAATTTCACTGATAAATTTGATGGAAGTTAGTTGCAGAGGATATATAAAAGTATCAAAAAGAGTTCTGTGTTTCACTGAAATGATTATTGCCCACTCTTCAAAGAGGATTCTCATGAGCATCTTATCAAAAGGAATTACTTTCAGGTTTTTGAAATCACCTATCCTTATATGTTGAGTCATAGTAATTTTCAAAATCTGTTTTTACCATGATGCATCTGCTTAGTTTGTTATCTGTCTCATTTTTGAGAAAGTATAAAGTTTTCTAAAGGATAGGACATTTTCTCCTTTTTTATATGCCATTAACCAGGACCAAACTCTATAACTGGGATATAAAATTGAATGAAGGAATAAATAATAATTTGAATTTGGGTTATAGTCTTTCTCCATGTCAGTATCATAGAGTTCAGTGAGCAAAAACATAAGCTAGTTACATACTGCCATCTCATATACTACTATTATTTATTTGGTGATAAATGTCAATAAATCCATAATGCTATCTGTCTATGTAGAAAAAATAAATTGTTATGATATTGCATGCTCTTTTGTGGAAAAGTGAAAAATGATAAGGGCATTGAAAAATAACATAAAATAGATAAATATGAAGCTGACAAGTCATAATTTCATTGAAGCCTGAATCATTATCTGTCTTTCTAATTTTCTAAAGGAAAACAATTAAGGTTACCTGTGATCAGAACTTTCTGGAAAGTTCTATATGTAATCATAGTCAAGCATCTGGGCAAACACTTCCTTGTTTAATTCATCTTTTTAGTCACCAAAAAATTATCAAGACTGAAAATATGCAAATATTATGTGAAGCTATAGTAGCAAAAAAAGTCATAAAACTCATGCTTTTAGAGAAGAAATACACAAACTGCTTATTAAACAATTTAAGCATCATTGTACGGTATGCCATAAAAGTAATTAAAAAAGAGATCCTCACATACTAATAAAATTTAGAGAGTTGTCATTTTATATATATATTTTGCTATTCTTTTTTCACATAATATAATGTGTTTATAATAGATGTCAGGAAAATTCAAAATACAAGAAAATTCTGGTCCAAACATGAAGCAAAGTAAAATATGGCATGTTGTAATTTGCTGGAACGAGAGAAGGGAATATTTTTGACCTGGACCATTGTGTGACACTAAAATTGTATCATTGTATTAATAGAGAAATAAATAACTCTAATGCATTCTTGGCTCTGTAATGAAGTATATTTACAAAGTTATGAAAATGTATACCCTATTTTTTGGTTTTCAGCTTCAGAACCATCTCCATAGAAAAACATATTAGTCTTATTTATATCTATTTCGTGGAAAATAAATGTTAGCTATCTCAAAAATACAATAGTAAAGAGAATAAAAGTGGAAAGTAGAAGGTATATAATAGTGCAGACAGGTGAAAAAAATGGCAGCCCTGCTATTATGGTGATCTGATATAATAAGAATCCAAGAGGCATTCTTGGGTTAATAAAATAAGAGGTAGAAATTTCATATTGATATATGATTTCATGCTATATCAATAGAAGAGGAAACATCAACACAAGTATCCAAAATGTGAATTGGAAAAGGGAGGGCAATGCAAAGTCATAATAAGATAATTTAGATGAGTTCAAGCCTTATCTTTATTTTATTAACTAAATCTAAATCAATAAAATTCTGCATTTATATATTATTTCAAGTTACAGAAGCTATAAGCAGAAGGTTTAAAATATCTTTAAAAGGTAAAAATGTTTCTGGAGATTAGATAAGAGTGAGAGTCAGGCATAGGGGTAAGGAGAATGTTATTATTCATTATATATCTTTCTGTGGGATTTAACTCAACCTTAATCCATATACACCTATTTTTAAAAGAGTAATATGGTTTAAATGGCAATTATTTGAAGATTCCAGCTTATACATTAATATTTTAATTTGAAATTATCATTAGGAAAACTCTTGAAACTTTAGAATACAAATGCTAAAATAATAAAGAAATCATATTAACCACTTATGAAATATATGTAATCATTAATTACTTTTAGTGAAACTACTTACTTTCTATTCCATATTTTTCTTTCTTATTTGTTAATCTAGCAGCATATTTTATTAATTAACATAAAAAGCAACACTAAAACCTAAGAAATATACCTAGGGAAAATAACATTATCAATCATATGAAAAACAAAACTGAATGGACTCTTCATAGTCATTTCTTGCATTACACAGTCATATCTAGAGCTACTATTTTTTTAATGTAATGAATAGAAAGAATTATTGAATATTTACCATTACCTTTCGAACCTTTTTTATAAATGTCTTAATAGATATCATATAAAACTCCTTAATTTTTTTCTTTCATTAGTACCTCTATGTTTATCAAAATATACATCACTATTACAAGATAGTAAGATTATAGAGATGCATGGTGAAAATACAATTCATATAACCTATGGACTATAGTTAACAGCAATATTGTAACATACTTGAATCAGTCAAAAAGGTTCTGTGTTAGTAATACGGGGGTATAGAAAAAATATACCAAATGTACACTATAGACGATAGTTAGTGGTAATAGTCTGATGATGTTTTCTCATAATCTGAACAAATCATTCACAACCATGTAAAGTGTTGGTGGAGGGCTATTATATGGCACTTCTGCACATTATGCATAATTGTTTTGTAAGTTCACAATTTCTCTAATAAAAAAATATATATAAATAATAGAAATAGTAAAGAAAAACAAATGAACAAAACAATGAATTTAAACAAAATTTCCTTGTGTCTCTAAGGCAGCTATTTGCAGGATATATTTGTTTTGTTTTTACTATTATGTGTTTTAACATAATTCTGTTACTATATTTTTAATTAAACTTTTAATTTTGAGATCACTGTAGATGCATGCATTTCTAAGAAATAATTAAAAATTCTGCGTATTCTTTAGAATTTTCCCCAATAGTAACATTGCACAAAATTATAATACAATATCACAAATAGGATATTAACATTAATTAAAACTACCAATCTTATTTAGATTTCCCCAGTTTTATCTATACTCATTTGTGTGTGTTTATGTGCATGTGTGTGTACTTGTGTGTATGTCCTTAACTGTTAGCTTATACAATTTTATCACATATGTATGTTCATGCATTCATCACCACAGTCATGTTAGAGGACTGTTCTGAAAGGATCTCTTCTTTGCAAAAATATTACATAAGCAGAATCACACAGTACATAAATTTTGTGATTTTTTTTTCACTCAGTGTAGATTCATGGAGATTCATCCAATATATAGTGTCTACCAATATTTTGTTCCTTTTTATTACTGAGTAGTATTTAATGGGGTTGGTCATTGTATTAGTCAGCCAAAGGGGTGCTGATGCAAAATACCAGAAATTGGTTAGCTTTTATAAAAGGTATTTATTTGGGTTAGAAGCTAACAGTTACCAGGCCATAAAGCATAAGTTACTTCCCTCACCAAAGTCTGTTGCCACATATTGGAGCAAGATGGCTGCCGACGTCTGCAAGAGTTCAGACTTCCTCCTCCTCTTAAGGCTCCGTGGTCCCAGCTTCTTTCAATATCAGCTGTAGGCTGGGATAAGTCTCATCTCTCTCCTGGGGCTTGTTTCTCTCAGGGCTCAGCTACTCTGTTGTCTCCACAAGGTCATCTGTAAACTCTCAGGCAAATGGCTCATCTCTCTTCCTGGGGCCTCTGCCATGCCTAATGGAAACTTCTCTCTTTCCTCACATTTCTGCTTCTTCTGCGTGTATACTTCCTGCCCCCAGGATCAAAACTCCAACCTCCCTGCTCTGCTGAGTGGTTTTCTCTGTGAGTCCCCACCCACCAAGGGGGCAGGGAGTAAATGTCCTACTGACATGGCCCAATCGAAGCCATAATCATAATTTAATCAAGTATAAGTGAAACCTCTGAATCCAATATAATCTAATATGCCCACGGGAAAATACCAGTTCACAAACTTAATCCAATATCTAGTTTTGGAATTCATAAACAATATCAAACTGCTACAGACATGTGGCAGATTGTTTAAGCATTCACCTGTTGAATGACACCTAGATTGTATTCAATTTTAGACAATTATGAATACAATTGCTATAAACATCTCCATACAAGTTTTACATGTACATAGTTTTCAATTTTCTGGAATAAATGCTCAAAAGTGCAACTGCTTGTTCCTGTGGTGTTGCAAGTATGCCCTTTTTTTTTTTTTTAAAGAAAGTGCCAAACTGTTTTCCAGAGTGGCTGTACCATGCTGCATTCCAATCAGCAGAGCATGAGCAAACCACATTCCCCTCAACTTTGCTAGTATTGGTATTACCGCTATTTTTATTTTAGATATTCTGATAACTATATAGCAATATTTCATCGTGGTTTTAATTTGTATTTTCTGATGGCTATGATGTAAAATACATTTCCATGTGTTTATTTTCCATCTGTATAGCCCCTTTTGTGAAATATCTCCTGATGTCATTTGCCCACTTTCCAAGTGGTTCTTGATATTTTTTTGTTGAAATTTGAAATTTCTTTATACAGTCTAGATGGATCTTTTGATGAGTATGTAGTTTGCAATTGGTGGTTTCTTTTTCATACTCTTAACAGAGTCTTTCATAGATCAATTGTTCTTAATTTTTATGAAGACAAATTTATGATATTTTATTTTCATGGATCATAATTTTGGTGTCAAGTTTAAAAATTATTTTCCTAGTCCTACATCTTAAAGGATTTTACCTATGCTTGTTTCTGTTTTACATTTTACCTTTAAGTCTTTGGTCCTTGTGGTGGTTTGAAGGTGTATGTATCCCCCAGAAAATCATGTTCCTAAATTTAATACATTCCTGTGAGTGTAAACCCATTTTATGTATACATTTTGGATGAGGCTACATCAGTTAAGGGGTGAGCCACCTGAGTCAGGATGGGTCTTATTCTTTGTTTTTTCTTTATCTTTAAAGAAGCTTTAGGTTACATAAATGTTACATTGAAAATATAAGGAATTCCCATATATCCCCTTCCCTCCCCCACCCACACTTTCCCCCATCAACAACATGTTTCATTGGTGTGATACATTTTTCACAATCAATGAACCCATATGAACCATTGCTACTAGTCATGGTCTATAGTTTACATTATGGTTTACACTTTGCACCACACAATTTTATAGGTTTTAACAAAATGTATAATGGCCTGTATCCATCATTGCAATGTGATGCAGAAAAATTTCAATGTCCCCAAAATGCCCCATGTTACTCCTATATTCCCTCTCCCTCCCGTCAGAACCTCTGGTGACCACTGCCTTTATATAAATGTTACAAATTCTTCCATTACTAGAATAATAATAACTCTACTTTAGTCCATAGTTGCATTCCTCCTTATGTTTGTTCATTCCTCAGTCTTGAGGATTTTGGGATGGTGATGCCCAGTCTGCATGAGGGAAGCTTAGATCCCATGGAGTGGATGGGTAGAACTGTTTTGCTTGCAATTGTAGATACTCTCTGTTTTTTGGGATGGGACTTATTCTTATTACTGGAATCCTTTATAAGTGGAATGAATTAAGACATAAGACATAAGAGAGAAAGCCACAAAGGGAATGGAGCAGCCAGAAGCTGAAAATCAATGAAACCCAGAAGAGAAGAGAAGGGAGAGACCAGGAGATGCTGCCATGTGCCTTGCCATGTGGCAAGCTAAAAACAAAGTGTTTCTGGAAGCTAGTCCCAGAATGCCACAATCTTGGGAAGAGAGCATTGCCTTGATAATACCTTGATCTGGACATTTTCCTGGTCTCAAAACTATAAGCTAATAAATCCCTGTTGTTTAAGCTGAACCATTTCATGGTATTTGCTTCAGCTGCTTAGGAAACTAGAACAGTTCTTTTCAGTTAATTTTTGTGTAACATGTTCTTTTCAGTTAATTTGCATGTAAGATGTGAGATAGAGCATTGTCCTTTTCTTTTTTCACATGGACATTATTGTTCCACAGTCATTTGGTTAAAAGGCTTTCTGCCTTCCATTGATTGTCTTTCCGTTTTTACAAAAAACAATTGGGGATATTTTTGTGCATCTATTTATGGGTTCTCTATTCTCTTCCATTGATTATGTATCTGTCACTCTGCAAAACTACCTTAAATACTTTAGCTATAAAGTAGGCCCTAGTATGAATTAAAGTGATTCCTCTTCCTTTATTCTAATTTTTCAGTATTGTTTTAGGTATTCTAGGGCTGAAACTTTCTATGTAAACTTGAGAATAAATTTTTCTATGTCTGTGACACAATAAATAGTTATATTACTCTTTTCTAAATGATTAATTGGCTTTGACTTACTTGCCATTTAATGCAACTTCATATTAGTCCTAACCGAATGTGAGATATATCATTATAGAAAAGGTGATTCTTGAGGAGCTAATGCAACCTACTCTTTCTATCCCAGCCAAGATAGTAAATTTGAAAAGTCACATCTCAAGGAAAGATGGCTTACATACATCCTTAATGAACTGAAGAATATAGGGATAGAGTTCTCTGTTATATTTCCATTTAATTCAATTTAGCCCATACAGAAAAATGATAGATGCTAGAAGAAGACATTCTGTCTTTGTATCTTTGTTGTAGCAGATTAATTTGTTCTCATGTACATGGTATAATGTCAAAAATTTAGCAAATGGTTTCTCCTTAATCCAATCAACAACGAGAGTCAGAAACAATTCAAAATAATATAAAATAATATACATTTACAATTCTGTCCTTGTATTAGTCAGGGTTCTCTCGGGAAACTGAATCAACAGGACATATCTGTCAATAATATGAGATTTTAAAGAGAGTATCTCACATGACTGTGGAGATGTACAAGTCCAGGTTTCACAGGCAGGCTGCAAACCAGGGGCTCCGGTGAAGGTCCAATGAAAGGTCCTTGATAAGTTTCTGAGAGAAGTTGGCTGTCCAGAAACGAGCTGGGAAATTCTCTATGAATGTTGAAATTACTTCCGCTTTTAAGGCATTCAACTGATTGGATAAAAGTGTCTTCCATTGCTGATGCAATCCCCCTGATTGATAAGATGTAATGAGCCATCCACTCAGTAAACTCATTGGTGATCGAAGTCCATAAATGCTCTTGTATTACAATTAGCCCAGTGCTTGCTGGATGAAACACCTGGACACAATTACCTGGTCAAGTTGACAACTGTCACAGTTCACCCCTTGTCAATTGGGCAACCATACACACTACCTTAAACCATACTGCATCTCTAAGTAAAAACAATAATAGACAAGCATCCATATATATTTCTGCCAAACAATGTTCAACTCGCCTGCGTACAACCAGAAACTCATTAATTCCCTACAGAATGGGGTGCAAGTCCTTGGGTAACATTCCCTTTTAAACTTGATATCCTTAAATATTATGACATGAAATTAATACAACTTTTCATGATAGGGGAAATGATTGGGGAAGAGAACACAGAAATTCATTTTGTGTACATATACAATCATACTCATAACGAAACAAGGAAGAAAGGTATATGACTATTACAGTCCTCGTTTCTGTAACTGGTCACGTGATTGAAGTTCATAGTTATTTCACTACTTTCTTCCACTATGCATTCCATGTTCCTATTACACTCAACAAGCAATTCAGCTGGCCATGGTTCTTTGCCTGGTGGGGTGACCCAAACTTTCATTCCTGAAGATTCTGGGCCATTGTTAGTCCTGCTTGGATTGCTTTGTTGCAATTTTCCATTGACTTTAATGACAAGGCATGGCAGTACTAGGAAACGCCCTAGAGGATCTCCTGTATTCCAGGCAAACTCTTCTTTACCCCCATTATGTAGATGTAGTCCTATTTCCCCTTGATAGTCAGGATCAATCATCCAACCAGTACAGTACTTCCCTTTTCTGCCTGTTGATTCACAGGTAAGAGGAGCCCAAAGTGGCTTGGTGGCAGTTTTAACTTCCAGTTCAATGGAATCATTGTTGTCTTCCCTGGTGGCAGCACTTCTCCTTTTGGGACTAAAACCTGTAGACCAGCAGAGCTTAAGGTTGCACGGACAGGAAACAAAAACTTTCCTAGTGGGTCACTAGGGCTAATGGTGAGTGGTGCCACTCCCATTTCCACCCCTTGTTTCCTGGACCCATGAATCCTGGTTATGAGAGAAACGGCACCATAGTGTGGATGCTGATTTAGAGCATACACAGTCTCCTGGAGAACATTGCCTAAGCCCTGCAAGGTATTACCACATAGTCGGCGTCATAAATGAGTCTTCAAAAGACCATTCCACCGTTCTCTTAATCCAGCTACTTCAGGGTGATGTGGAACATGGTAAGACCAGTGAATTCCATGGGTATGTGCCCATTCCCAAGCATCATTTGCTGTGAAATGGGTTCCTTGATATGAAACAATGTTGTGTGGAATGCCATGGCAGGAGATAAGGCATTCGGTAAGTCCATGGATGGTAGTTTTGGAAGAAGCATTGCAGGCAGGAAATGCAAACCCATATCCAGAGTATGTGTCTATTCCAGTTAAAACAAATTGCTGCCCCTTCCATGGTGGAAGTGGCCTAATGTAGTCAACCTGCCACCAGGTAACAGGCTGGTCACATAGAGGAAAGGTGCCATATCAGGGGCTGAGTGTGGGTCTCTGTTGCTGGCAGATTGGGCATTCAGCAGTAGATGCAGCCAAGTCAGCCTTCGTAAGGGGAATTCTATGTTTTTGAGCCCATGCATAACCTCCATCCCTACCTCCATGGCCACTTTGTTCATGAGCCTATTGGGTAATGACAGGAGTGCCTGGGGAAAGAGGCTGAGCATGAGCCACAGAGTAGGTCATCTTATCCACTTGATTATTCAAATCTCCCTCTGCTGAAGTCACCCTCTGGAGAGCATTCATGTGGGACACAAATATGTTCATGTTTTTTGCCCACTCAGAAAGTTCTATTCACATACCTCTTCCCTAGACCTCCTTGCTGTAAATTTTCCAATCATGTTCCTTCCAAGTCCCTGACAATCCAGTGAAACCATTGACAGCAGCCCATGAATCAGTGTACAAATGAACCTCTGATCATTACTTCTTCCAAGCAAAATGAACAACTAGGTGCACTGCTTGAAGTTTTGCACACTGGGAAGATTTGCCCTCACTGCTATCCTTCAAGGATGTCCCAGAGAAGGGCTTCAGTGCTACAGCTGTCAACTTTTGGGTGGTACCTGCATATTGTGCAGAACCATCTGTAAACCAGGCCTGAGATTTCTTGTCCTCAGTCAACTGATTGTAAGGGACTCCCCAAGAGGCCAAAGCTGTGGGATGGGAAAGAGAAGGTCACATGGCAGGGGTGGTGACCATGGACATTTGGGTTACTTCCTCCTGTAACTTACTTGTGTCTTCAGGACCTGCTCAAGCCCTATCTCATATATACCACTTCCACTTTATTGTGGAGTGCTGCTTTGCATGCCCAACTTTATGGTTTGGTGGGTCAGAAAATACCCAGCTCATGATAGGCAATTCAGGTCTCATGGTAACTTGATGGTCCATGGTTAAGTGTTCAGTCTCTGCTAAAGCCCAGTAGCAGCGCAAAAGCTGCTTTTCAAAAGGGGAGTAGTTATCTGCATAGGATGGCAAGGCTTTGCTCCAAAATCCTACGGGTCTGCATTGTGATTCCCCTATAGGGCCTCCTGAAGGCTCAAGACATTTCCATTTGCCACAGAAATTTCTGGCACCATTGGATGTGCTGGATCATATGATCCAAGTGGTAGTCCATCTTGCACAGCAGCGTGGACCTGTCACAGGGCCTCCTCTTGTTCCGGTCCCCAATCAAAACTATCAGCTTTTCTGGTCACTCAGTAAATGGGCTGGAGTAGCATACCCAAATGAGGAATATGTTGTCTCCCAAATCTGAAGAAGCCAACTAAGCGTTGTGCCTCTTTTTTCATCATAGGAGGGGCCAGGTGAACAGCTTATCCTTTACTTTAGAAGGGATATCTCAACATGCCCCACACCACTGGACACCTAGAAATTTCACTGAGGTGCAAGGACCCTTTATTTTTGTTGGATTTATCTCCCATCCACTCTCACGCAAATGCCTTAGCAATAAATCTAGAGTCTTTGCTACTTCTTGCTCAGCAGGTCCTATCAACATGATATCATCAATATAATGGACCAGTGTGATGTCTCGTGAGAGGGAGAGACGTTCAAGGTCCCTGAGAACAATATAATGGGATGGGGCTGGAGAGTTTATATACACCTGAGGCAGGACTGTGAAGGTATACTGCTGGCCTTGTCAGCTGAAAGGAAACTGTTTCTGGAGATTGTTACTAATGGCAATTGTATTAGTCAGCCAACGGGGTGCTAATGTGAAATACCAAAAATGGGTTGGTCTTTATAAAGGGTATTTATTTGAGGTAGAAGTCCACAGATACCAGGCCATAAAGCTTTAAATTTCTTCTCTCACCAAAGTCCATTGTCACGTGTTGGAGCAAGACAGCTGCCGACATTTGCTAGGGTTCAGGCTTCTTGAGTTCCACTCTTCCTGGGGCTGCGTTTCTCTCTCCGGGCTTAGCTCCTTTGGTTCCTTCACAAGGTCAGCTGTAGACTATCAGGCGAATGGCTCACTTCTCTTCTCCTGGGGCCTTCTCTCCAATATCAAAACTGGTTCTCAGAAACC
>JAQZBX010019427.1:0-33809 GCA_029593785.1 Cabassous unicinctus
TTTTTTTTTTTTTTTTAGATTACTTTAGAGTCTTCCCTTCTTTATGATTCAATGGTCCAAGTAAATAGCTCTGTTATGACTGAGTTTATATTAGTAGGATTTGCACAATACTTGGGAATGCAATTTTTCCTTTTATTCTTCTTCTCTTTATGCTTCATGGGAATTATCCTGGGAAAACTCTTTATTATGTTCACAGTCATTTTTGATCCTCACATTTCCCCATGTATATTCTGCTGGCCAACCTATCTTTCATTGACCTGGACCTTTCACCCACCACAGTTCCTAGGATGACCTCTGATCTTTTCAGTGAATGTAAAGTTATTTCTTTCCGCAACTGCATGATACAGATGTTCTTTATCCATGTCATGGGAGGATTTGAGATGGTACTGCTCATAGCAATGACATATGATAGGTACAGGGCAATCTGCAAGCCTCTCCATTATCTAACTATTATGAATCCCAAAATATACCGGCTTTTGGTAGCAGCTGCTTGGATCACTGGGGTGATTCATGCTGTGTTTCAGTTTGTTTTTCTTATAAACTTAACCTTTCTATGGCCCTGATAATGTGGGGAGGTTTTACTGTGATTTTCCTAGGTTTATGAAACTTGCATGCATGGACACTTACAGATTAAAATTTGTGGTCAATGCCAACAGTGGCTTCATATCTATGGGCACCTACTCTTTCTTAATTTTTTCATACATCTTAATGTCTGGCAACATTCTTCAAATGATTTATCCAAAGCATTCTTTACTTTGTCAGCTCACATCACTGTAGTGGTTTTGTTTTATGCTCCATGTATTTTTCTCTATGTATGGCCTTTCCCTACTAAATCATTGGCTAATTTTTTTGCCACTGTGGACTTTGTTGACACCTCTGTCTTAAATCCTGCCATCTATATTTTAAGGAACAAAGATATGAAGGTGGCATGAGAAGACTGAGTCAACAGGTTGTAAGTTCTAGAGAGATGACATCAAGAATTTCATTCATAAGAGCACGAGGTGAATTCCAAGGACAATCAAGAACACCATGATCACCTTAAAAACTGGAATATTTAAATTTTCATTGTTATCTTTAAAAGGCTGAGAAGTCTGCAGAAATGGAGGCATTGAATCTAAGAATTTCATTTGCATATGGTGTTGGAAACAATTCTTGCTAATCATAAAAAGTAAAGTATTATAAATTTATATTTAACCTACAAACCTAAATTGTATGTCACCAGAAATGACTATATTAGCATCTCTGGAAATTGATAAGTATTTCTTATGGAAATTATGTAAATCCAATGGATAAAATATGGGTTTATATAAACCAACAGACAATAAAACCAAGAAAAAACAATTCTCATTCTGACTGTTAGATAACCTGGAAGATCAGCACTATGTTACAAGCTTTAAGCATTATT
Organism: Cabassous unicinctus; assembly: GCA_029593785.1. Taxonomy (NCBI): domain Eukaryota; kingdom Metazoa; phylum Chordata; class Mammalia; order Cingulata; family Chlamyphoridae; genus Cabassous; species Cabassous unicinctus. The sequence goes on from JAQZBX010019427.1 coordinate 1,406, forward strand.
TTCCGTACAATTTATTTTGTACAACATTTTAGCAATAGACTCTAGTACTTTGCATTTTGCAAAATTTGACTATGCTCTATTTTTTTGAACAGTAAAATTCTGTTTCCTTTGTAGTCTTCCTCAAAGCATTTCTTGAAGCTTTTCTCAACGAGGCATTCAGAAATGATTAACTCAGACTAAACAAATCATGTGCAATTCTAAAAGCATTTGAATGGACTTATTTCTTAGAAAAGGGTACCCCATACAGATTTCAAAAATTTATTTAATGTGCCTGACATTAATCTAGAGTACTTGAGACAAAGACGATTTAGCTTCCAGTAGACCTGGAAGGCCTACTGGTCAAGAGCACAATTTGGATCTATTTCTGTGACTGATTTAAGGAATATTAATTACAGTGAGTCATCTCAGTTTTATTACTATATGGTAATAAAAGCTGCTTAATAAAATGATAAATGATAAGAGCTATGATTTTCTTATTTATCAAGGTATTTTTCCTAAATTTTCTCCATAAGTTGATCATCAATATGTAAAGCTTTTCATAAGATCTACAGAAATTACTATTAAATGGCTTGCTAACTCATCTGGAATTTAGTTTTCAAATTATACCTCAGTAATTTTAATATAATTCTTCAAAATTCACCTTTAGACTCAGTGAGGGAGTGAAAACATCTAAATGGCCAAGAATTTGCAGCAATAGCCCTTAAATCAAGATTTTGTGTTTCATCTAATTACCAATGGAAAACCTGTGAGACTATAAAAGTTAGGCTCAGTACACAAAGCTTGGGCTGGCTAGTCCCAGATCTCTTCAGGTGTCTCTAATCATTTTCCTAAAGGGCTCATAATTTACAAGTGATTTACTAGTAAGATCAGTTCATATAGATTTTATTCTCTTGGAAAACTTATGCTTCAAGAGAGTGCAATTATCAGGGACATCTGCATTCTTCTTTGCTCTGAAAATTGCTGTAGCCATTTCCAGTTATGAAAGAGGTAGGTGGAATGATGAAACTGAAAGATACAACCAGAATGAACCAAACTGAAGCATTTTGTTGACAATGAGATGCTTCTATTATTAGGAATATATTTTGCAGAATTCATTTGCGTGTTTATCTTCAGTTAAAAACGGAAGGTCCTGTGAAGGTGGTTTACTTAGAAGAGTATGAATAATATTAGCAAATATAACCCTTGTTATGCTACACTGGCAACAACTGTCAAACCTTTCTCCTGAATCTTCTGGGATAATCTATTCTTTCCTTTCCATTTGTGGGTTCTTTTTCACATCTTCCCCCAAATCTAGTGTTCTCTTGCCCAATCCCTTCCTTAAATTCTGAAACCCTAGTGAAACCTAGTTTTCGACATTTCTTTCACATAAAGATGCAAGTCATAGAGTTGTAGGGATTTTGGGAGCTTTTGAGCCAATGAACTGATTTTAGAAACTTGAAAATTGAGGCCCAGAGATTTTGAATGACATACCCAAAATCATACAATGTATTTCTGCTAGAACCCAAGTCTCCAGACTTCCATCTCAGTGAAATGTATAAAGACTTAAGGTGTTTTCCTTTAAATAGAGATATAAAATATTTAATATAAAAAGATAACATCCTAATGGCTGAATTTCAAGATTATTCTAGTGCATGGGGATGGATTTTCTTCTTCATTTGTAACTGGGTCTCCATAGTTGCTACAAACAGTGCATATAAGATTCTGAAGAACTACTTCAATGTGACAAATAAATTCACTTTTCTGAGGAATATCCTTCCTGAATTCTTATTTTGTACCATGGTAGAAAGTCTTTCTTGCTGCAGGTCAGAATTCTTGGTAAAACAATCACCCTTGGTATATTGCCTGTGGTGACTTGACAGTCAAGTTTGCCCTTTTTCAGTAAAATGAAAAGGTTTCACACATGCAAATCTTTAAAGTAAATTCTAAATTGCATACTTTGATTCTAAAAAACATCCCAATCAATCAGTCATGTCAGAAATTATCTTACAAGAGGAATCCCATCCTCTTTATAATCAATAATAAATATGATTATATTTATTACTGTCCTCATCTGCAAGGAACTTAAATGACTATCTGTGACTTGTTTTACTATCAGACTTCTCTTTGTTAATTATTAATTTGGAACCACTAAATTTCTATAGAACTTTGAAAACAATAATGTGGAGCTTGAATGGGTAAGACTAAAGAATAAGATTCAGGATAATAAGGAGAAAAATGCTCTCTCCAAGGGCTATGGAATAACTGTGAGTAAACTAGAGAAAAAATAATAATACTCTTCCTGCAAGAAATTTGGCAAGTGTAAACCTCTATCCCTTCATGTATCGTCAGGAACTTTATCCCATCAATTTCCACTTCTCACTTTTATATCTTATTTGCCCATTAACTCCTACACCTCATCCTATAAGTATTCTTGTGGCCATGCTTTCCATTCAGGATACCACTCCATTTCTACTTCACCTCATTGCAAAACTTCTTGAAATAGTAGTCTTATTTTCTATATATATATACAACTGAAATTGCTCTTTCAACCCATGCCAAACAGGCACTTTTCAAGCTCTCACAAAGAAGATAGCAACTTACAAGGATGCCCCAAAATACTTGTCTATGTGTAGACAACTCTCATCATCCTCTACCTCCTTCTAAATATGTTCCTGTTCTTAAAAGTGATTTCTGTATTATGTATTTCTGTACTAGTGTATTTTATAATTATTATGAGAGGTAAAGGCATCACAATGCTCCTAAATACTCAGAATAAAAACATTGGAATTATCTTTTTTCATCTCCTACATCCTGTTGACAATTTTCCTATTACTACCTTAATAATAACTATTTTATATTACCACTTTTCATGTACTGGAAACTTTATATACATGGTCACATTCGACCATCAAAAAGCTCCTATGAACTAATGCTATTATTATTCATTTTTCCAGATGTGGCAATAAGACTTAGAACATTTAGGTGACTTGCCCAAAGTCATCCATTGCCATGGCAGATAAACCCACACCTTGAATCCAAGCCACCTAGCACACAAGTGCACATGTTAATCATGTTTGCTGGGCTTTCACAAAGCTCCCCTTGTGCCTTTCTTTCCTCACACAAGCACAAACCACAGTTGTTTCCTCCTGTTAGGCTTAAAACAATAACTTGGCCTTATTTCCAATCTCTCTCTATTCCACTTTACTATGAGGTCAGGTAATTTTTTTTTTAATGCTCATAATTCTTCAATAATTCCTCATTGACTTCATAATAAAACATTAATCCCTTAGGAGGCATTCCAGAATCCTTTCCAATTTTATCTGCAATTAAACACCTTCACACTTTTTCCATTGCAAACTTTATTGAATTTCCCTCACTGTTTGTCACTCCACCTCTATTTCCCCTAATCCTTTATTTTCATTCTCACTTTTTAAATATTCATTTTCTGTTACTTTATTTCTTTCTTGTTATTTCTAATTTTCATCTCTCATTTTATTTTGGCTTAATTTTTGCCCTCAATACTTTAATATTACCAAATAATAATTATAAATCCCATCCTTTGCATAAGGCATTATAACTCTTAGCTTCTCTTTTAGAGTCCTCATACACTTCAACCCTCCCTAAGGTTCAATCTCTAGATCTGTGTCTTAGATTTTATGTTTCCATGACAGCTTCTGGCAAAAAATTATTTTGGAGTTGTAGCCCTCTGCCAATGCCCATGGAGTGTTAGAGTAATGGAGATTATGAGAACTCAATCCAATGTATGCATTTTAAAGGCAGAAAAATAGAGGAATACAGAAAACTCAAATTCAATCACTTCATTTTGATTATAATTTCTAGCATATAAGTAAAATGTTAAAATGATTGTTGGGAAACCATGTTTTCTCTATGAATCAGAAGGTGCTTAATCCTACTGCTACAATTAGCTAAAGCACTTGAACACTTAGGAAATACAAAACTCTGTAAGAAGTTTTACATTCAGTACCTCATTTGAAATTAATAATAGCTATTAGGAGTATATATAATTATTATCTGTATTTTACAAAATAGAAAAATAAGGCTGAGAGAGATTAAATAAAGTGTACAAGATTCACAGACTGCACAGAAAAATCATGCACTATGTTGTCTCCGGGAGTGAAACTGTAAATGAGTATTTATTGTAGTTTGATGGAGAGGAGGTTCCCAAGAGCCATACACAAAATCTTTGTGATTCTACAATACTAAGAATTATTTTTCAAAAATGCATGTTTTAAGAAGCTTTTGTAAATATGACCTCTTGTACTTAAATAATCTCTCTATGTGGTAGGAAAGGACTTATAGAAGATAATATGATTTTTCTATATTTAAGAGCTAAATTAAGTATTATAGATTATAAAATGTTTTGGAGTTCAGAGAGAAAGGAGATACATGTAGATTGCTGATAAAGACTTAAATTGCCAGAAATGGTAACATACGCTAACATATTTTTAAGAATAAACTAGCATGAGTAGAGACACCAAAGAGATGTGAATAAGGACTGTAAGGCATAGGCAGGTGTAGTACTGTTGGATAAAATAGTGAGTTTAGATTGTGTGCATTTTCAAAGGTTTTAGGTAATAAACCACAGAAAATCATTGTAAGTATGTACAAAATGATACAAAATGAGGCTTTCAATTTAAACTTAAAAATTCTGCCTTCCTTTTCATTCTCCTTTACAAGGTAACTGCAGAAGCTACTTTGTGAAATAAGTCAGTAAGTGAAACAAATCACTCCATGGTGACTGAGTTCATTTTTCTGGGTCTCTCCAATTCTCAGGAACTCCAGATTTTCTTATTTGTGTTCTTTTTTGTATTCTTTGTAGGAATTGTGTTTGGGAACCTTCTTATTGTTATAACTGTGACTTCTGACTCACATCTTCACTCCCCCATGTACTTCCTGCTTGCCAACCTCTCACTTATTGATCTGTGTCTGTCTTCAGTCACAGGCCCCAAAATGATAGCTGACTTTTTCAGGAAGCACAAAGTCATCTCTTCCAAAGGCTGCCTTGCTCACATATCTCTCCTTCACCTTTTTGGTGGGGGTGAGTTGGTGATTCTCATAGCCATAGCCTTTGACAGATGCATAGCAATCTCTAAACCCCTTCACTAGACCACAATTATGCATGGCTGCATATATGTTGGTATTGTAGCTGCTTCATGGGGAATTGGTTTCTTCCTTTCAGTGAGCCAGTTGGCCTTTGCAATGAACTTACCCTTCTGTGACCCAAATGAGGTGGACAGCTTTTATTGTGACCTACCTAGGGTTATCAAACTTGCCTGCATAGACACCTACAGATTTGATATTATGGTCATCACTAACAGTGGTGTGCTTACTGTATGTTCTTTTGTGCTCTTAATCACTTCCTACACTATCATCCTAGTGAACATCCAGCATCGCTCTTCAGACACATCATCCAAGGCTCTGTCAACTTTGACTGCTCACATCGAAGTAGTTCTTTTGTTCTTTGGACCATGTAACTTCATTTATGCCTGGTTATTCTGCATCAAGTCATTAGGTAAATTTCTTGATGCATTTTATTCTGTGGCCACCTCTCTCTTGAATCAAATTATAGACACACTGTGGAACAAAGACATGAAAGCTGCAGTGAGATGGCTGAGAAAAAGGATTGTGAATTCAAGAGTAGAATTTTAGATCATCAATAACTACAAGACTATTATGAGATAAAGACATATTATATAATAAGTTTGGTAAATTACTTAATAAGACTCATAAAAATTGTATCTTTCATTTCCATGTCACCTAGGAATTTTCAAGGAATTTTCACATACACTGCTTCAATTTATCCTCAAAAAACCTGTACTTTATATTTTTGAATACAAATGCAAAGTTAATATTGTGCTTTCAAATTATTACCTCACCTAATTCTCAGCACAATGAAAGACATAAATACATTAATGTTTGTGCACCCCTGCCTTCCTGCCTGGTCCAGAGGGAATTAGAATGGATAGACCACCCTGGCTTATAACATTTTAAAATATTTTACATGGCTCATTTGGTCTAAAAACTTCAAGTAAGCAAGTCCTTTCTGTTTAGCTCAAAATTTTGCTTATTGAAAAGGACATATATGCCAACTTTTAAGAAGTTAAAAAAAAAACACCTATTGTAAAATTTTACTATAGTTCATGTTCTATCACTGTATCAACCCATAATCCATGAATGCATAAGAGTGACAGGAAGAGGGAGACTGTCATTTTTAAACTTTCCGTGTGGGCACTTGAAATCTTGTGACATACAACAACTGCTCATAAACAGTAAAAGGTATTTACTGGGATCCAGAGCCCTTAACATGTTGACCCAAAGTGAATCATTTGGATCCATCCATGTCATTCTCCATAGTTAGATTTTAAGAGCACAGTCTTTGAAGTCAGAAAGACTCAGGGCTCAATTCAACATTTTCCTTACTAGTAATGACTTTGAGCACATTATTTAAATTTCCTAAGCTTCAGTTTCCACATCTTTAAAAGGAAGATAATAATATTTAGCATATATGGTTACTATGGGGAATGACAAAATAGATATAAATCACAAAGAACATTCTGTGGCATATTTCTACTTCTCAAGAAATATTAGGTACACTGATGATGATAATATGTAAATCAAAAAATCAACAGTCAAAAGTTTTCCATTTTTCTTTTTTATCCCAATGTACTTGAGAAATATGATGCATTCCTATCATTAACAGTTACTAATTTAGGGTATTATAGTTGAAAGTGGAAGTGTGTATATTTATGTGTAAGTGTGTACTTTTGTACTCATACTATTCCCCATCCTAGGGAGGCATGCCAAAAATTCAGGATGGACCTAAAGGGAAATATAAGATGAAAAACAGCCTGACAAGTGATTCTGATGAATATGTACTCTCTCCACTGAGAATCACTGAGCCTGGCTAAATGAAGATTAAATATTCTAATTAAAGAGGAGTGTAGTTTGTCAGAGTGTGTTTTGAATTAATACATAAGGAGTGTCAGATAATAGAAGGAGTAAAATATTTTTAATTCAGAGAAAAATAAAATAAAAAATCCACAAATAAGTTAAAAACACATAAGAAAATTAGTATATGATAATTACAATATCTCAAACCAGTGCTAAAGGAAAGATCTTTTGTGATGGTGAAATAACTATATAGTGATATGTGAAAAGATGTATTGGATCCATTTCCCACACAACGAGGCAGTATGATTTTTATATGAATTCAAGATAAAAATCTAAACAAAAAACTTAATTCCAATCCTTCTCAAATCCTTCCAAAACATTGAAGATGAGGGAGCACTTCCTAACTAATTCTATGAGGCCAGCATCTCCCTGCTACCAAAGCAAGATTACAATATCACAAAGAAAGAATATTACACATCAATATTCCTCCTGAATGTAGATGCAAAAATCTTCCAAAAAAAAAATTGCAACCTGAATCCAATTCCACATCCAAAATATCATACACCGTGATAAAGTGGGACTTATCCCATGAATGTAGCGATGGAGTAACATAGAAAAACAATCAATATAATAATATTTTAATAGAATAAAATGAAAAATATTCTGATCTTACTAAACACTGAAAAGATATTTGAAAGATTTAACACCATGTGCTGAATAAAACTCAGAAAAAATAAGAACAGAAGGAAACTATCTGAACATGATTAAGTGTATATATGAAAGCCCCACAATGAACATCATATTCAACAAAGGAAAACTGAAAGCTATTCCCCTAAAATCAGTAACAAGACAAAGATGTGCATGGTCACTACTGCTATAAAACATTGTACTGGAAGTGCTATCCTGAAGAATTAAGGACATAAAAGTAATGAAAAACACACATATTGGAAAGATAGAACTAAAAGTATTCCATTTCATATATGACATAGTCTTCTCTATTGAAAACCCCAAAGAATCCACAAGAAAGCTCTTAGAGCTAATAAATAAATTCAGCAAAGTAGCAAGTTAGATCAATTCTCAAAAATCAGTGGTGTTTCTATACACCATTGATAAACACTCTGAAAAGGAAATCAAGCCAAAAATTTCATTTACAAGAGTAACCAAAGAATAAGATATCTAGAAATAAATTTAACCAAGGATATAAAGGACTTGTATGCAGAAAAAAGCAAAGAATTACTGAAAGAAATTAAAGAAAATCTAAATAAATGGACTGATATATAATGTTTATACATTTAAAGACTTATTATCATTAAGATGTCAGTATTACCCAAAGCAATTAGATGGGATCAAATTGAGAGTACAGAAATAAGTATAAACATCTATGGCAAACTAGTTTTTAACAAATAAGCCAAGTCCACTCAATGGAGAAAGAAAAGCCTCTTCAACAAATGGTGCAATGAATACTGGATATCGATATGCAAAATAATTAAAATGGACCCGACCTCATGCCTATACAAAAATTAACTCAAAATGGATCAATGACCTAAATATAAGATCTACAACTGCAAAACTCTTAGAGGAAAACATAGGGAAATATCTTCAAGACCTTATAATAGGTAATAGAATCATAGAATACACAATAAGCATGAGCAACAAAACAAAAATGGATAAATTTGCCTTCATCAAAATTAAAAACTGTTGTGCATCAAAGGAAATTATCAAGAAAGTAAAAGAGAACCCCAAAATGGGAACAAATATTTGGAAACCACATATCTTATAAGGGTTTAATATCCAGAATATTTTTTTAAAAGCAACCCTATATCTCAACAACAAATAAAAGACAAACAAACCAATTTAATAAATGAGCCAGGACTTAAGTAGACATTACCCCAAAGAAGATACACAAATGCAAATAAACACATGTAAAGATGCTCAAAATCATTAGCAATTAGGGAAATGCAAATAAAAAACACAATGAGGTACCATCTATTACCCATTATAATCATTAGTATTTTAAAAAAAAATAAGCAAACAGAAAATAACAAGTGCTAGTGAGGATGCAGAGAAATAGGAACCTTAGTATGTTCTTAAGTGGAATGTAAAATGGTTCAGTCTCTGTGCAAGACAGTTGGGCAGTTCCTCAAATAGTTAAACCTGTTACCAGGCAATCCCAATTTTAGGTAAATACACCAAAGAATTGAAACAAGGGATTCAGGCAAACATCTGTACACCACTGTTCATAGCAGCATTATTTGCAATAGCCAAAAGATGGAAGCCAGTCAAATGGCCATCAATGAATGCATAATTAAACACAAAGTGTTTTATATATACCTCGGAATATTATTCAGTCATAAAAGGAATGAATTGCTGATGCATGCTCAACACTGCAGAATCTTGAAGATATCATATTCAGTGAAATAAGTTAGACACAAAAAGCAAATATTATGTGACCTAATTTTTAGGAAATAACTGGAACCATAGTGATAGAAAATAGAGTAAAGTTTACCAAGGATGAGGTAGAGCTGGGAAGGGGAGTTAATGTGTAATGGTTAGAGAGTTTCTGTTGGGGTAATGTGAAAGTTCTGGTAATAAATGGTGATGTTAGAGTAATATTGTGAATGTGATTAATCCCACTGAATTGTATGCTTGAGAGTGGTTGAGATGGCAAAGTTTATGTTGTTTATATATTTCCACCATTCAAAAAGAGAGAAACTAAAACAACAATAACAATTAAATACAATCCATGATTTTTCACTAGAAAAGTAATGGCCTAAAGTGACATTATTGGGACATATAAAAACAACTGGGATATTGAATGTAAGCATTTGTTTGTTTGTTTGTTTGTTTGTTTTTGTTTTGGCTTTTGGCTTTGGTTGAGAATTCTTCCAGGCTTTAATAGTTGTTATTAACGTCTAGCTAATAAATGAAATTGACCTAATAGACAACTGAAAGGAAAGACTAGGTTTCTTGAAGTGCAAGGGCCAAAACAACTTGCTGTGGTTACTTAATTTAAAAAGTAAACATACTGAATTGTATGACTAGGGTTACACTAATTTAAAAATAGGCCAAGTACTGACACTGCATTCCTCTCATGCTAGCATTATTCATTTAAAACAGTGAATGTTAAAATATATGAGTTCTACATCTAACCCACAGAAATCCCGCTACAAATCAAAGGTTTGTGTATCAAATATCCACCTCAAGTATACTATGAAAGTTTTATTTATGCCCCATTATTCAGTCAAAGTAATGTAAATAGTCAAATTATAATAAGCTAACGACCTGCATATTTTTCATATGGATGAATGTCAATGTATCTAAATAGGAAATAAATGGTAATCCTATCTGCCTATATCAGAAAATAAAATAAAATGATCTTTCCAGATGTGCATACTTATCACTGTAAGAAGAAGTATGCATGTTTGAAGGTTTCACAATCAGTTGTCAGAAAACAGCAGTTACTCCTGCAGTATCTAGTTAGCATCTGACTCAATTTTAGGTTACATGATACAGCAGACATTATAAAACCATCCACCAGCTACTTTATAGTGGCTAAATACTCATAAAATTTGTAATTTTTCTGAGATGATTCCAACATTGACCTTAGAACCATTATTGGAAAGAATAACAATGTGATGTAGAAGACCAGCTAATCAACATGACTAAATATATGTTCACTTTTTAAAAAATAACTTGGTCATTTGGAAAAATCACAAAACAGGGAGAGATGGCCCAGGCAAAGGAACAAACCAAATATCCTAAAGAGATATAAGATTAAAGACAAATAATCATTGATAATCACAAAACTCTCCTAAATCAATTCAAGAATTGAAAGCAAATATGTCTAAAGAGATAAAGGATATTAAGATGAAACTGGGTGAGCATAAAGAACAATTTGAAAGCCTGCAAAGAAAAAAAAAACAGAGTTTATGGGAATGTAAGAAATGATTGATGAGGTAAAAACTATATATATTAGAGGCACATAGAGCAGATTTGAATTGCCAAAGACAGAATTAATGATTTTGGAGACAGAAAATCTGAACCGGAAAAGACAGGGGAACAGAAAGAAAGGAAGTGAAAAAATAGGACAGGTTTTCAGGGAATTGAACAATAGTGTGAAACACACAAACACACGTTGTTATTGGTGTCCCAGTCGAGAAGAGAATAGAAAAGAGGCAGAAGGAATAATTGAACTAAAAACTTCCCAACCTTATGAAAGACATAAATATCAATATGAAAGAAGGGCAATGCATCCCAACAGAATAAATTCAAACAGACCTACTCCGAGACACCTAGTATTCAGAATGACAAATATCAGAGATAAGGAGAGGATTCTAAAAGCAGCAAGAGAAGAGCAAAGTGTCACATACAAGGGAACTTCAATAAGATTAAGTGCTAAACTCTCATCAGAAACCATGGAAGTGAGAAGAAATTGGTATGACGTATTGGAGATACTGAAAGATAAAAACTGCCAGCCAAGAATTCTTTATCGAGCAAAAATATCTTTCAAAAAAATGGCGAGTTCATGGTCTTCACAGACAAAAAACAAAACAAAACAAAACAGAAGCTATGTTACCAAAAGACCAGATTTAGAAGAGATACTAAAGGGAGTTCTGCAGCCTGAAAGGAAAAAAACAAGAGTGGGAAATTTGGAGAAGAGTTTAGAAATAAAGATTATTAAGAAGGGTAAATTAAAAGGTAAAAAGAAAGACAATAGTAAGATATGAGATAAGAAAGGCAAAGGACAAAATGGATGAAGTAAGTAAAGTCTTTACAGTAATAACATTGAATTTTAATGGTTTGAACTCCGCAATCAAAAAACATAGACTGAGAGAATGGATTAAAAAATATGGCCCATCTATATGCTGTCTACAAGAGATTCATCTAAGAAGAAAGGAAGCAACTAGGATAAAAGTGAAAGGTTGGAAAAATATAATCCATGCAAATTGTACCTAAAAAGAGCTGGAGTAGCAATACTATTATCAGACAAAAGAGATTTTAAATGTAAAATTGTTATAAGGGATGAATAAGGTCATTATATATTAATAAAATGGGCAATTCATCAAGAAGAAATAACTGTACTAGATATTTATGCACCTAACCTGGGTTCCCCAAGAAACATAAGGTTCACATTAGCAAAAGTGAAAGGATAAATAGATATCTCTACAATAATAGTTGTAAATTTCAATACACCACTCTCAGTATTCAATACAAAATCTGGACAGAAAATAAATAAAGAAACAGAAAGCCTAAATACTATGATAAATAAACTAGACCTTACAGATATCAATAGAGCATTGCACCACAAAACAGCCCATTATACATTCTTTTTGAGTCATCATGGATCCTTCTCCAGGATAGAACATATGCTGTTCACAATACAAGACTTAATAAATTAAATGATTGATAGTATGCAAAACTTTCTTTGATCATAACAGAATGAATCTGGAAATCAATAATGGATGGAAAAAGGGAAAATTCATATATATATACGGAGAGTAAACAATGCACTCTTAAATAATCAGTGGGTAAAATAATAAATTGCAAGAGAATTCAGCAAATATACTGAGATGAATGAAAATAAGAAAACAACATATCAATGTCTATGGGACATTGCAAAGCCTGTGATGAGGGATAAATTTATAGGCCTCAATGCTTACATTAAAAAATAAGAAAGAGCTAAAATTGAATACTAACTCCATACCTGGAAGAACTAGAAAAAGAACAGCAAATGAATGCCAAACCAAACTGAAGGAAAGAAACAAAAATGATCAGAGCAGAAATAAAGGAAATTGAGAACAAAAAACAATAGATAGAATAAAAAACCTAAAAGTTGGCCCTTTTAGAAGATCAATAAAATTGACAAACCCTTAAACAGGTTGACAAAGAAAAAAGAGAGAAGACACAAAAAAGGTAAAATGAGAAATGAGAGGGGGAATATTAACACTGATTACACAGAAATGAGAGAGGCTACTATGAACAACTCTGTGCCTAAAAAACTAGACAATGTAGATGAGATGGATAAATACCTAGAAACACACAAGCCACCTACATTGCCCCTAGAAAAATTAGAAGACCTCAGCAAAGCAATTGCAAATGAAGAGATTGAAACAGTCATCAAAATCCTCTCAAAGGCCTGTTATGTTCTCAAACAGAGGGGTGGAAGTCTCTCAAGAGCATGAGCAGGGTCCAGTAGTGGAGGGCAGACCAGTGTGTCAAGCCCACAGTGTTGTTGCAAGTAACTATGGATCTGGTATGGCAAGGAGTGAAGCCTGGTGATTGCCACAGGTCCCGAGGATAGGGGGAAGGAGGAATAGGATAGATGGAAAAGGAGGCATTTTGAGGGTGATGGAAGTGTTCTACATAATCTTGCAATGATGGATACAGAACATGTTAAGTTTTATCAAAATTTTTAAAAGTGTTTGGTCCAAAGTGTAAACCATAATGTATACCATTGACCATGGTTGATAGATATGTTTCAATATTTGTACATCAGTTGTAACAAATGTAACATCCACATATAAAATGTTATTAATAGGGGAAGGGGTAAAAGGGGTAGGATGTTGGATATATGGGAGTCTCCTGTATTTTGAACATGACTTTGCTTTTTCCTAAAACTTTTTTGAAGACAAAATGAAAAAAGTAAGACACTGGGGGAATAAATGGAAGAAAATGTTACTGTATATACAGGATAACATATCTTATAGTGATGAAAGGCAAAATGTCAAAAAATATTTTTTTATATTTTTTCATCATTTTTTATTACCCCAAATTATTTTAAATTTTTTATTTTTAAATTTTTTTTTGTATTTTATCTCCTATTTTAAAAACTATCATTATTATTTCCTTTTCTCATTAATTATATTTGGATATTTTATTGGCTTCATTTTTTATCACAGAAGGGTTATAACTGTGGCAGGGGAAGACCACTGGTCTGGGGTATCAGTGATGGGGTATACATAGGAGGAGGTTCACTTGGGCATACAAATAAGGCATATAAATGTGTTGAAATGTTCATGGGGCATTGTGACAGTGGGTGGAGATTCACACAATAACAGAAAAAATATTGAATTCCCACCCTGGGGAGGTCTGCCACATTCTCTGATGGAACAGCAAGAATCACCCAAGTACAGAGGCAATGGTTAGTGAAGGAGGATGGTCGATTGATGGGCCCTTGATATTGATGACTGTGCTTATGAACCATTATTCTTGAAATTGTATTATAGGGTGCCTAATCATTACCTCCTGAGTGCCTCCTTGTTCCTCAAATGTGGCCTCTCTCTAAGCCAAACTCAGCATATAAATGCAATAATTTTCCCCCAGCATGGGACATGACTCCCAGGGATGAGCCTCCCTGGCACTGAGGGATTACTACCAAGCACCAACTAGCAATGCAACTGGAAAAAAACATTGACCAAATGGGGGACCAGGTAACGACAAATAAGTTTATATGACTAAGAGACTTCAAAATGAGTTGGGAGGCCATTCCAGAGGTTACACTTATGCACATCTCAGCAGGATCTCATTGACTGCCAAATTAGGCACTACCCCAAATAACAGGGCTCCTGAGGGCTCTGGAGACACATAGGCAATATGGCCAGGACAGATACCTCATGAGTTTGGTGCCTTGCCAGTCTCTACTTGGGGTTTGTTCTCCCCAGTGTAACAGAATTGGACTCTGTTGTGGTTTCCCTACACATGGCTCTTCACTCCCTTTTATTTGAACCTATAGTTGGTGTTGGAGTTGGTAGGTGTACATCTAAGAGACTTGAATCTTTGGGCTGTCCTAAGGCCAGCTGGGACCTGAACCTCAGTGGAGTTGCAACACCTACTCTCTGGTTCATCGGACCCACCCAGGACAACTAACAAGGAGGTGATAATGGATAACCACCATACCAAGGAACCAAGAGTCTCTACAACTGCAAGCAAGAGAGTTCCATCTATCAGCTTTATGGGACTCAAGATCTCTGTCAATTAGAGATGGAGTGCACATCACCATTCCAGAATCCTCAGGACTGGGGAATGAACTATGGACAAGAGTAAAGTTACTGGTATTCTACTACAGACTTATTGTGATTCTAGCAATGGAGGAAGTTATATCATTGATGACAATGCAACAACAGATACAAGCCATTATATATCTTGCCATAACCTACAGAATGGTGTGGGAGAGAGTCTAAACTACAATGTAAACAATAATCCATGCTTAGTGGCAATGCTTCAAAATGTATTCATCAATTGCAATGAATGCACTACACTAATGAAGGAATTTGTTAATGTTGGTAAATGTGGGCAGTGTGGGGAGCAGGGCATATAGGAATCCCCTGTGTTTTTTATGTAACGTTTAGGTAATCGAAACATCTTTAAGAAAAATAAAAACTAAAAAACCTACCAAAGATGAAAAGCCCAGGACCAGATGACTTCAAAGGTGAATTCTACCAATCACTCAAAGATGATCTAATACCAATCTTGCTCAAGCTTTTCTGAAAAATTGAACAAGAAAGAACACTACCAAATTCATTCCATGAAGCCAGCATCACCCTAATACCAAAACCAGATAAAGATACTATGAAAAATGAAAATTACAGTCCAGTATCTCAAATCCTCAACAAAATACTGGCAAACAGAATCCAAAAGCACTTAAAAGAATTATACACCATGATTGAATGGGTTTTATCTCACATATACAAGGGTGGTTCAATGCAAGAAAATCAATTAGATAACAAACCACATTGATAAATTGAAGAGAAAAATCACGTGATCCTCTTGATTGATGCAGAAAAGGCATTTGACAAAATATAGCACCATTTATTGATTTTAAAAAACTCCAAAAGATAGGTATATAAGGAATCTTTCTCAATATGTTAAAGTGCATATATGAAAATCTACACCTATCCTTGTACCCAATGGTGAAATACTGAAAGTTTTCCCAAATAGGAAAGGAAGAAGTAAAACTTGCACTGTTCACTGATGATGTGATCCTATATTTGGAAATTCCTGAAAAATCCACAACAAAGCCATGAGAACTAATAAATGAGTTCAGCAAAGTGACAGGATACAAGATTAATATGTAAAAATTACTAGCCTTTCTATACACTACTAATGTGCAATCTGAGGAGGAGTACAGAAAAAAAAAATTCCTTTTATAAAAGTGACTAAAAGATTCAAACATTTAATAATAAACTTAACCAGGGACATAAAGGACCTGTATTGAGAAAATTATAAAACATTGCCAAAAGAAACCAAAGAAGACTTAAATAAATGGACTGGTATTCTGTGTTCAAGATTTGGAAGACTAAATGTCATTAAAATGTCAATTCTACCCAAACTGATTTACAGATTCAATGCAATCCCAATAAAAATCCCAGTGGCCTTTTTTGTACTAATGGAAAACTAATTATTGACTTTATTTGGATGGGTAAGGGACATCAAATAACCAAAAATGTCTTTCAAAGAAGAACTAAGTTGGAAGACTCTCATTTCCTAACTTTAAAGCATGTTACTAATGGGAATTCAATATTTACGTGATTCATATCAGTGAGGTAGGTCATGCAATATTTTTCTTTCACACAACTATTGCATTGTCCTGGCTTACTTCACACAACATAATGTCTTCAAGATCCATCCATGTTATCCCATGTGTACATTTATGTGGCAGTTGAGCCCTGAATTTCAGCAGAGTTGCTACACTTACTCTCTAGTTCATTGGACTCACCTAGGAAAACTAACAAGGAGATGATGATGGACAACACACATCCCAAGGAACAGAGAGAGTCTGCAACTGCAAGTGAGATAGCTCCATCCATCTGACCCATGGGATCTAAGTCCCCTCTCAATTAGAAGCAGAGTGGGCATCAACATTCCTCAAAGTTGGGGAATTAACAATGGACTAATGTATTATTGTTCTACTATAGACTTATTATTATTCTAGCAATGGAAGAAATCTTATCATTGATGTAAAGGCAGTGGTCACCAGAGGTTCTGAGGGATGGTCTGGGAAGAATAGGTGTAATATAGTAGCATTTTGGGGACATTGGATTTGTCTTCCATAAGACTGCAGTGACACATACAGGCCCTTGTATATTTTGTCATAACTTACAAAATTGTGTGGGACAGAGTGTATACTATAATGTAAACTGTAATCCATGGTTAGTAGCAATGCTTCAATATGGATTCTTATTTTGTAACTAATGTACCACACTAATGAACGATGTTGTTAATGTGGGAAAATGTGAGAGGGGAAAGGAGGGGGTCATATGGGTATCCCTTAATTTTTTATGTAACATTCACGTAATCTAAAGCTTCTTTAGAAATTAAAAACTAAAAATTTAAAAAAAAGAAGGAATAAAATGTATTATTTAGCTATGGTGGTACAAACAGCATAGTACTGGCAAAGAAATAGACAAGAGAGACAGATTGAACCATGGAACCAAATTGAGAACTCAGAAATAGGAAGGTCCTCACATCTATAGTCAAGTGATTTTTGGCAAGGCTGTTAAGCCTACCCAGCTGGGCAGAACAGTCTATTCAGCAAATTGTGCAGGAAGGACTAGATAGACATATCCAAAAGAAAGAAAGATGAC
Source organism: Cabassous unicinctus (assembly GCA_029593785.1). Lineage (NCBI taxonomy): Eukaryota > Metazoa > Chordata > Mammalia > Cingulata > Chlamyphoridae > Cabassous > Cabassous unicinctus. The sequence goes on from JAQZBX010019427.1 coordinate 18,880, forward strand.
TCCTGTCTCATACCTTATACAAAAATTAACTCAAAATGCATCACGGGCCTAAATATGAAAGCAGCAACCATAAAACTCCTAGAAGAAAAGGTAATAAAACATATTCAAGATCTTGTGGTAGGTGGTAGTTTCTTAAACCTTACACTCAAAGCATGAGCAACAAAAGAAAAAAATAGGTAAATGAGACCTCCTCAAAATTAAATATTTTTGCACCTTTAATGACTTTGTCAAAAGAGTGAAAAGACAGCTGACTCAGTGGGAGAAAATATTTGGCAACACATATCTGATAAGGGTTTAATATCCATGATGTAAAAGACATACTAAAACTCAACAATAAAAAGACAAACTACTCAATTAAAAAATGGGCAAAAGATATGAAAAGACAATTGTCCAAAGGAGAAATACAAGTGGTAAAGAAACACATGAAAAAATGTTCAGTATCACTGGCCATTAGGGAAATACAAATTTAACCTACAATGAGATATCATTTCACACCTATTAGACTGGCCACTATTAAAAAGGCAGAAAATTGTAAATGCTGGAAGGATGTGGAGAGGAATGCTTATTCACTGTTGGCTAGAATGTAGAATGGTACAGCCACTGTGGAGGAATGTTTGTCAGTTCCTAAAGAAATTGAAGACAGACTTGTCATGTAACCTGGCAATACCAATACTAGGTATATACCCAGAAAAACTAAGAGCAGTGACACATATAGACATCTGCACACTGATGTTCATAGTGGCATTATTCACGATTCCCCGAAGTTGGGAACAACCCAGGTGTCCTTCAACTGATAAATGTATAAACAAATTGTGGTGTATGCACACAATGGAATATCATGTAATGGTAAGAAGAAATGAAGCTGTGAAGCATATGACAACATCTATGAAGCTGGAGGGCATCATGTTGAGTGAAGCAAGCCAGACACAAAAGGACAAATACTGTATGATTTTGGTATTATGAACTAAATATATTATGTAAACTCATGGAATAATTAAAATATAGGTCACCAGAAAATAGAATAAGGGTAGAGAATGTAAAGCTGAGGGTTAATCTGTGCAGTATTGATAAAAAGATTGTTTGTGAATCTTTGAAAATGAACAGAAATGTTGAAAGCATATAACAGTGTTTGTAACTAGTGGAGATATTATTTGGTATGACAGTGGTTGAAAGGGTATATCTAAGGTCATGTATATTACTAGAAGGAAAGCTAAAAAATGTAAGATAGGACTGTATAACATAGTAAAACCTCATGTAAAATACAAATATGGATGATATTGCATATATAAAACTACTTTTTAAAAAATGTAAATGCAAATATACTAGAGAGAAGGAAACAGAATTTCAGCTATGTTCACAGGGGAAGCATAGAGAGATTGAGAGGTGATGAGCTTTGTTTGTTTTGTTATTATTATTATGAAAATGCTTTAAAAATGATTGAAGTGATGAATGCACACCTATACGATTATACCGAATACCATTGATTATACCATTTGGATGATATATGCTTTATTAATATGTATCAATAAAATTGATTTCTTAAGGAAAAATCCTCAACAAAATATTAGCAAACTGAATCCAATAGTATATTGTTTTAGCTTACTAAAAGCAGCCAATATACAAGAAATAGTTTGGCTTTTACAATGGGGTTTTATTCACTTGCAAACTTACAGATCTGAGGCTGAGAAAAGTGTCCAAATCAAGGCATCATCAGGCAATGCTTTCTCCCCAAAGACCAGCTACTGATGACCTTTGACTCCTCTTCATATGGCAAGGCCCATGATGGCATCTGCCAGTCTCTGCCTTTTCCTCTGGTTTCCATTGCCGACATCTTCGGGCTTCCTCTGGATTTCTCTCTCAGCTTCTGTGGGTTTATTTCTGCTTCTCTGTTCCATTGATTTAAACTTCTCACTTCTGAGGCTTTTTCTCTCAGCTTCTTGGGGTTACTCACTTCTGTGGCTTTTCTTTCTGCTGCTCTGTCCATATCCATTTTATTTATAAAGGACTCCAGAAAGAGTATTAAGACTCACACTTGTTCATGTCTTACTGAAATAATCTAATCAAAAGTCCCTTAACTAAAATTATCCAAACATAAGTGCCCACCCACAATAATTTCACATCCATAAGGAATGGCTTAACTCTAAAGACATGATTTTTCTGAAGTCCAAAAAAACCTCAAACTACCACATATCTTAAAAGTATTATATGCCATGATCAGGTAGAATTTATCCCAGGAAAGCAATGGTGGTTCATTATATAAAATTCTATCAAAGTAATGTACCACATTAATAGAATGAAAGCAAAAATCCTCATGATAATTTCATGTAAGAGAAAAAGTATTTGATCACTTCCAACACTCTTTCATGATTAAAAAAACCCCACAAAATAAGGAACAGAAGGAATTTCCTCAGCATGATAAAGGACATCTATGAAAACACCCACACCTAACATCATATTCAGTGGTGAAAGACTGAAAGTATCCTCCCTAAGATCAGGAACAAGACAGGGGTATCAACTCTGGCAAGTGCTATTCAATGTTTTACTGGGAAATCTAAACAGAAATTAGGCAAGAAAAGCAAATTTAAAACATCTGAAGTAAAAAGGAATATGTAAAACTATTTCTATTCACAGATGCCATGTTCCTATTAAAAGAAAATTCTAAATTTCAATTCCCTTGAAAAAACTACCAGAGCTAGTCAATGATTTCAGAAAAATTGTTTTTCTATCCACCAGCAATGAATAATATAAACAGAAATTTAAAAAAAACAATTTCACTTACAGTAGAATCCAATATAATAAAATATCTAATAATAAATTTAACCAAGGAGGTGGAAGACTTGTGCAATGAAAACAACAAAGCATTGCTGAAAGAAATTAAAACTCTTAATAAATGTAAAGACATCCTGGGATCAATGATCAGAAGACTTAATATTTTTAAGATGGCAATACTGTACAGAACAATCTACAGATTCAATGCATTTCCTATCAAAATTCCATGGCTTTTTTTTTTTTTTGGAAGAAATTGAAATGCTTTTCCACAAATTCATACAGAATTGCAAGAGGCCCAAAATATCCATAACAATACCCAAAAAGAAGAACAAATTGAAGCAGGCACACATTTCAATTCCAAAACATACTACAGAATTACAGTAATCAAAGCCTTATGGCAGTCATAAGAATAGACATATAGAACGATGGAATACCATTGAAAGACCAGAAATGAACCTGCATACCTAAGGCCAATTCATTTTCAATAAGGACCCAGAGTCCATTTATGGGGAAAATATAGCAAAATGGTGCTGGGAAAACTGGATATCCACATTCAAATTAAAGAAGCTGGACCTCTATATAACATCATATACAAAAATTCATACAAAATGGATCAACTGGTTAAGTATGAGAACTAAAACCAAAAAAAAAAAAAATTAGAAGAAAACATAGGGGTAAATTTTCATTGTCTTGGATTTGGCAATGGATTCTTAGGTATAAGATCAAAAGTATAAACAAAAAAAAAAAAGAAAGAAAAAAAAACTGGACTTCATCAAATTTAAAAGCGTTTGTGCATTAGAGAACATCATCAAGAAAGTGAAAAGATAACCTACAGATTGGAAGAAAATATTTTCAAATAATATATCTGAGAAGAGTCTGCTGTTATCCAGAATTTATAATAAACTCTTACAACTCAACATCAATAATACAAAGAACCCAATTTTTTAAATGGCAAAAAGACTCATATAGACCTTTCTCGAAGAATAATATACAGATGGCCAACAAACACATGAAAAGATGCTTAACATCATTACTCATTAGGGAAATGCAAATCAAAACTATAAGATAACATTTACACCCACCAAGTTGACTATAAGAAAATAGTAATAAGTGTTGGCAAAGGTATGGAGAAATTGGAATCCTTGTGTGTTTTCTGTGGGAAAAGGTAAAATGACATATCCACTGTACAAAACAGTCTGATGGCTCCTCAAATGGTTAAAAATACAATTACCTTACCACCCAGCAGTTCCACTCTTAAGTAAATACCCAAAAGAATCAAAAACAGATATTCAAGCAAATACTTTTATAGGAATGTTCATAGAAGAAATATTGATAAAAATTAAAGAGTGGAAATTACTGAAATGTCTGTCAATGGATGAATGGAGAAATAAATTGTGATGTATACATACATCATATTATTCTGTCATAAAAGGAATGAAGTACTGATATATGTTACAATATGAATGAAACTTGAAAATATGTTAAATAAAAGAAGTCAGACATAAAAGGTCACATATTGTATGATACCATTTATATGAAATATCCAAAATGGTAGAGAAAGTTTAGTGGTTTCCAGGGGTTAAGTTATTGCTTAATAGACATAGCTTCATTTTGGGTTGATGAAAATTATTTGGAATGAGACAGTGATGATGGTGGAAAAACATTGTGAATGAATATACTAAATGCTATAGAATTGCTAACTATAAAATGGCTTATTTAATGTTTCATGAATTTCACTTCAAAAAAAATGAAAATAATAGGCAAAAGGACTGAAAATTTCCAAAACAGATACAAAAAAAATTTCCTTAAAAAAATAAAAAATGTTCAACCACAATAATAATAAGATAGTGGCATATTAAAACCACAGTGAGATATCTTTTCTCTCACATAAGATTGGCAAAAACATAAAAGTTGACCATAAACACTTGTGAGGCTGTGGAGAGACAGTAATTGTCTGGGCAAAAATCAAAAGCTATAAATTTTCTTTGTGTGGTTTTCCATATCATGTTTTATATCATGATGAAAATTTACAAAGAAATAAAATCAAAGTAAAAGCATGGTGAACAAGTGGCAGCACAAACCTCCACCTATAAACTATCCTTTTCTGGAGGACTGCATTAAACTAACCATTGCAGATGGCTGTTCCCATTAGGGAATTCTTATTTTTAACACTGAAACACAATGAACAAGGGAAATTTTGTACCTTATGGCTCAGGACATAATAAGGCAACAACATCTTTAAAGGAGTCAGACCAACTCAAAAAGTTTCTGTCTTTTGCATAATTCCTCCCTTGTGCAAAGAGTCATACAAAATGATGCCATAGTAAAGACAGTTACTTATCAACACTAATTACACTTGGCTAGTCACCAAGTGAAACTTCAGAGACCTGGTCTTGCCAGCCTGAATGCAAACTGTTCTGGGAATTGTCTCCTTGAATCATGTTGTTGATCTCAGGATAACTAAGGGGAGAAGTAGTTAATGGGTCACTTGGGGGTAATATTTCCTTCTGTAAATTGCCATTTTCTTTCCCTATTAAGAATTTTTATTTTGCCATGTGTCCACAAAGAAAGTCCTTGAAACAAAGAATGCAATTTATAATATAAAAAAGATAACAGGAAGATTAAAACTGGACAATTTTAAGCTTTTAAAAAGAGTTCTACATTGTGAGTTCTATACTAGAAATATATACCCTAGCTTAATCTCAGACATGTAATCAAATTGAATCTAGCAAAATATTGCTTTGCCTATCTCCCTTCTTATTGACTTCTCAATGACAAATGGGTAAAAAGCAATGGGATGAATAAAGGAAAGGTCACAAAAATATAGGCAGCAGAACCAAGGAGAAATATCCAAGATATTACTGTCTACAAAATTTTAAGCTAAAATGATGCAAAGTGTAGACATCAATGATTACTTGTGAGATATTGGAAATGCCAATTTCTGTTTGAACAGCATAATCCAAAGGTTGATTTTCTATAGTGAAAGTTTTAAAATAAACTTCTGAACCTTGAAAAGAAAAATGACCCATTAAAATAAAATGAATGAAAAAAAAAACATAAATTAAGAATAGAATATAAACATTTGGTATTCAAAAAGAGCCAAAGAATGGGAGAATTCTACATAATTATTGAAACCCATTGTTAAAAACAAATACAAAAATGCTGGTTAACATGTGAGTGCTTCCTTTGTACCAGATAACAGGTTAATGATTTCTTTTTTACTTTTTTGTTTAATCCTTGCACTAATTCTACAAGTTTGTAGAGCTTACACTTAAACTTAGGAAATCTGATCTAGAATTTCACATCTCAATATCATATATTTTCCTTTTGCTTCTTGATATATTTTGTATATACATATAAACTAAAAAATAGAGGGATGAGTAAAGGGGATTTATGGAGTTTCATGTTACTGCAGAATATTTACATAATTATACTATTATAAAGTTGTTTTTTTCAAATCATCTATATTAAATAGAAAAATAAATATATGAGAATGACATGCCAATCTGTAATATTTCCATCCTAAGAGTACAGGCTCAAGTAGTTCCTCACAACCACATGCTACATACAGTTTAGTTCAACAAATATTTATTGAGTGACTACTGGGAACAAGAAACTGCTAAATGCTGAAAATACAAAGATGAATAACAAATCTTCTGCCCTTAAAAAGCTTATAATTTAATAGTAGAGTTAAAATGTCTTTACTCCTATCCTCCAGTTTTTGGGGCTTGCCCCAAACAACCAACAAAATGATGATGATGGGCAAGCCCCATCCCCAAAACATGGCAGTTTTCTAACCACAACCAAACAATTCTTTCCATCTACCCTATAATATCTAAGTCCCCTCTCAGCCTTAATCAGTCATAGCAAGATTGAGGAATGAAAAAACATAAGGTGGGAGTATAACCACAGACCAAAGTAGATTTATTATTTCTGTAGTTATAATCTTGGGTTAACAGAGTAACTTGTAACACTGATAGAAATAAAGTGGTTCAAGCCAAGGTTCAAACAGGAGGGTGAGAAATGAATAGGTGGAGAACAAGATACTTTAGGGCAGTGAAACTGTTCTGTATGATACTGTTATGGAAGATAAAAGCAATACATAACATATATGGGATACCCAATAAGATTAAGTGCCTATTTCTCATCAGAAACCATGGAGGCAAGAAGGCAGGGGTATGATATATTTAAGATATTGCATGAGAAAAACTTCCAGCCAAGAATCTTATATCCAGCAAGATTGTCTTTCAAAAATGAGGGTGAATTTAGAATATTCACAGATAAACAGAAATTTAGAGAGTTTGTAACCAAGAGACCAACTTTGCATGAAATACTAAAGGGTGTGCTGCAGCCTGAAAAGAAAAGACAGGAGAAAAGACAGACTTGGAAGAGAGTTTAGAAATGAAAATTATATCAGTAAAAGTAACTAAAAATGACAAAAGAGTTGTGAAAATATGATATTACCGATAAAACCCAAATATTTAGGAATAAACTTAACCAATGATGTAAAGCACTTGTATTCAGAAAACTACAACTCATTGTTAAAAGAAATTTAAAAAGACCTAAATAATTGGAAAAATATTCCATGCTCATGGATTGGAAGACTAAATATCATTAAGACGACAATTCTACTCAAATTGATATACAGATTCAATGCAATCCCAATAAAAATTCCACCAGGATTTTTAAAAAATAAATGGAAAGCATTATTATCAAATTTATTTGGAAAGGTAAAATGTCCTGAAAAGCCAGAAATATCTTAAAAAGGAAAAGCAAAGTTGGAGGACACTCACTTGTGGACTTTAAATCAAATTACCTAGCTACAGTGGTAAAAACAGCATGTTACTGGCATAACGACAGACACAGAGACCAATGGAACCAAATTGATGGTTCAGAAACATACCCTCACATCTATGGCCAACTGATTTTTGACAAGGCTGTCAAACCCACCCAGCTGAGGCAAAACAGTCTATTCAACAAATAGTGCTAGGAGAACTTGATATCTATATATAAAAGAAGGAAAGAGACCTCTATCTCACATCTTATACAAAAATTTACTCAAAATGGAACAAAAACCTAAATATAAAAGCAAGAACCATAAGTCTTCTAGAAGAAAATGTAAGAAAACATCTTCAAGACCTGGTGGTAGGTCTTGGTGGATTCTTAAAAAAGGTAAGAGGAGTACTGAGATGGACTACTGATGTTTAATGTATGTAGAAGCTTTAATTAACTTTACTGAAAAAGTGTGGAAATATATATAGTTGATGGTAATACATTATAGTGAGTAACAGCTGGTTTATAAATGGGAATGTGGCTGAAAAAGGTAGTCTATACATGTAAATACCAATTGACAGAAAACTAGAAAATAATCTAGGGACTGAATAACACAGTAAACCCAGAGTTGGATGAGAATTGTGGTTGATGGCAGAGATGCAAGAGTGTCCTTTGTGATCTAGAGCAGATGTTCATCACTATTGATGGAGTTTCAATTAAAGGCCATGATTACTGACAGAAAGCAAGTCACCTTGGAATGTAATAAACAAGCCCTCCAGTCTCATGCTAGGAGCTGGGTGGGGAAATATCCTGAGATTATGCCTGTGAATTGCAGAAATGTAACAAAGAACTGAGCTATTGACCTTTAAGACTTGTTGATTTCAGTAAAATGTAACTGTCAAGTATCTATTACCTTGCACATGCTCACTCCTATTTTCTTTGTTCTGAAGCCAGAATAAAAGCCACACTTTGTGAGGTGGCTGGGCTTTTCTCTCCATATCAGACGGAGGGTCCCCTGATCCCAGTTTCTTCTTCTCTTTGTCTCTTTCTTTCTCATCCGCGGCACCGTTTTCACCATCCCAGTTCCTGAACGCGAACACACTATTACAGGGTAGTGGGAATATGGAAAAGCAAGGAAAATATAACTACAGTGAACTATGGACTGTGGTTAACAGTAATAATGTAATATTCATACATCTAAGTCAAAGATATACTGTGTTGATAATGGCATAGTATGAAAAAAGTGTGCCACATGTATGCTATGGACCAAGTAATGATCTGATGATATTTTTTCAATATTGATAACAAATTTTCCACCAAAGTGTGGCGTGTAGGTAAATTCTACCAATCATTACAAAAAGAACTAATGCCAATCCTGTAAAAATCTTCCAAAAAAATTAAAGAGAAGGGAACATTACCTAAATAATTTTTTGATGCAAACTTCATCCTAATACCAAAGCCACAAAATATGCCACAAGATAATGGAGCAATGTATGGGGAGGGGTTCACCTGGGACATGCCTCTAACGCATATGAATATGTTCGAATGTTCATGGGGCGTGGCTCAGTGGGTGGAGACCCACACAATAACCAAAAGAACATTGAATTCCCATCCTGAGCAGTTCTGCTAAATTCTATAATAGATGGCAAGTGTCTCCTGAGTATAAGGGCAGTGCCTAGTGAAGGAAGATAGATAATTATGCCAGGCCCTTGATATTGATGATTGTTTATGACCTTTTCTTGTGAAATTAAAATTTAGCCTGATATTATATATTGCCTAAGAGTTACCTCCTGAGAGCCTCCTTATTGCTCAAATGTGGCCTCTCCTTAAACCAAACTCAGGATATAAGCACACTATCTTCCCCCCAGCATGGGGCATGACTACCAGGGATGAGTTTCCACAGAACTGATGGATTATTACCAAGTGCCAAGTAGCAATGTATGTGGAAAAAGACCTTGATCAAAAGGGGGAATTATTAATAACAATTGATTTTTTATGCCTAAGAAATTTGAGAGTCTGTAGATCATTCCAGAGGTTACACTTATGCATGTCTCAGCAAGATCTCATTGACTGCCACAGTAAACAGTGTCTCAAATACTGGGGCTTCTGAGGGATCAAGAGACATCCAGATAGTATAAGGAGAGCAGACAAGCTTGGGAATTTGGCACCCTGTCAGTAAGCGTTACTTTGGAATTTATGCTCCCAGTTTAAGAGAGTTAGACTCTTTTATTGTTTCCCTACACATGGCTCTTCTGCCACTTTTATTTGAACATAAAATTACCATTATACTTTTTAATATATGTCCCAAAGACATGAATCTTTGTTCTGTCCATGTACCAATTGAGATCTGAATCTCAGCAGAGTTGTAAGACCTACTCTCCAGTTCATTAGACTCACCCAGACTAACAAGGAGATGATGATGGACAATGCCCATCCCAAGGAACAAAGAGTGTCTGCAACTGCAGGCAAGACAGTTCCATCCATCTGCCCCATGGGATCTAAGCTTCCACTCAATTAGAAACAGAGTGGGCATCACCATTTGAAAATCCTCAAGATTGGGGAATCAACAATGGACTAAAGTAGACATTATTATTCTATTATAGACTTATTATTATTCTATCTATAGAAGAAAATTTATCATTGCTATAAAGGCAGTGGCCACCAGAGGTTCTGAGGGGAGGGAAAGTGAAAAATATGTGTAATATGGGGGTATTTTGGGACATTGGAATTGTCCTGCATGGCATTGCAATAACAGATATAGGCCATTACATATTTTGTCATAACTTACAAAGTTGTGTGGGGCAGAGTGTTAACTATAATGTAAACTATATTCCACAGTTAGTAGCAATCCTTCCATATGTGTTCATCAATTGTAACAAATGTACCACACTAATGAAGGATATTATTAATGTGGGAAAGTGTGGGAGAGGGAGGAAGTGGGGCATGTGGGAGTTCCCTGTAGTTTTTATGTAACACTTATGTAATCTAAACTTTCTTCCAAAAAAAAAAATAATGATATACACGCACAAAAAAATGTCACAAGAAAAGAAAATTACAGACCAATCTTTCTAAAGAAATTACATGCTAAATTTCTCAACAGAATTCATATAATCATATTCAACAGCACATCAAATGAATTATACACCATGATCAAGTTATATCCCAGTTATGCAAGAATGATATGACATAAGAAAATCAATATACTATACCATATTAAGAGATCACAATTTTAAAAAATCACATGATCATGTATTTTGATATAGAAAAAGCATTTGATAAGATACAGCATACTTTATTGATAAAAACACTTTAAAAGATAGGAATTCAAGGAAACTTCCTTAACATGACAAAGGGTATGTATGAAAAACCTACAGCTAACATCATATTCAATGGTGAAATGCTAAAGGCTTTCACTCTAAGATCTGTTAATAACAAGGATGCTCACAGTCACCACTCTTATTTAACATTGTATTAGAAGTACTTCCTCAAGTACTTAAGAAAGAAAAAGAGATAAAAGGAATTCAAATTGGGAAGGAAGAAGTAAAACTTTCACTATTTGTAGATTACATGATCCTATACATAAAAAGCCCTGAGAAATCTAAAACAAAACTTCTAGAGCTGATAAACAACCTCAGAAAAGGGGTGGAATAGAAGATCAACATGCAAAAATCTGTAGCATTTATGTACACTAATGAACAGTATGAGGAGGAAGTTTTTAAAAATAACATTACAGTAGCAACTAAAGGAATCAAATATCTAAGAATAAACTTAACTAAGGATGTAAATCAATTGTCCATAGAAAACTATACAATATTGTTAAAGGAAATCAAAGAAGACCTAAAAACATGGAAGAATATTCCATGCTTATAGATTGGAAGGCTAAATATCATTAAGATGTCTTTCCTATCCAAATTGATTCACAGACTTTAATGCAATTAGAATAAATATTACAACAGCCTTCTTGGCTGAACTGGAAAAGCCAATTATGAAATTTATTTGGAAGGGCAAGTGTCCCTGAATAGCCAAAAAAGATATTGAAAAAGAAAATTGAAATAGGAGGAATCATGCACCTGACTTTAAAGCATACTACAGTACTACAGTGGTCAAAATTCCATGGTATTGGCACAGGGACATTCCTACTGACCAAGGGAGTCAAACTGAAAGTACCTCTTTCATTCCTGAGAAAGCACCACTTATGGTTCCTCAGTTTGGACTTTTCACGGCCTTGGAACAGTAAGCTTTTACCCCACAGAAATCTCTTATAAAAGCTAACCCATTTCTGGTACAGCAGCCATTTGGAAAAGTAAAACATAGGAAGTTTTCAATTATTATTTCCTCAAATATTCTTTCTGCCTCTTTTCTGTTCTCTTTTCATTCTGGGATATCAATAACACAAATGTTTGTGCATTCTGCATTGTCATTGAATTCCCTGAAACCCTGTTTTTGTTGCTTTTTATTTCTATTCTTTTCTTTTCCTATTCTCCTGTGTTTTCAGATTCAGATGATCTGCCATCCAATTCACTAATTTTCTTCTCCACAAATTCAAATCTGCTGTTATAGGCCTTTAATTTTTTTTAGGAGGTACCAGGAATTGAACCGTGACCTTCTACATGGGAAGCAAGCACTCAAACCACTGAGCTACATCTTCTCCCCTCTAATGTATTTTCAATCTCAACCATTGCATCTTTCATTCCCATAAATTATATCACTTTTCTTTGCAAGCTTTCAAATTGTTATTTATACTCATCCAGTGTCATTTCAATATCCTTCATCTCTTTAGTCATATTTTCTTTCAACACACTGAATTGATTTCAGAGATTTTTTTGATTATCATATTAGATGTCAAATCCTGTATCTCATCAGGATTTTTGTTTGGTTCCTTTGTGTGGGCCATCTATTTCTGTTTCTTATATGGCTTGTAAATTTTTTTGCTGCTGTCTAGGCATTTGAATATGTTGGTGAATTTACTTTGACATTCAACTTCACTCTCTTGCCTAGTGGTTTTGTTTCATGAATCTTCTTTTATTTTTGTTCAACTTATTCTAAATATTTTTAAATTGCTCAGCTTAAGTTATGAAGATAGGGCCAGGGACTCATCAGTGGGGAGCAGATGAGTAATTGGGATGAAAGAGAATCCAAGTAATTGGGGATGAAAGACTTTTTAAACTGTTTTTTTCCATCCTTGCAGTTTCCCAGCTGGTTAGCAGATGGCACTTGTCAACAAATCTTTCCATGGAGATGTTTTCAACATCTATTTTCCCCGTGATTCTGGTCTGGCCAGGGCTGAGATCCAAAGCAGGCTCTGCTGGCCAAACTCAGTGATAAGAAACCACTCTTGCCCTATGCCACACCCTCCCTTTTCCCAAGGAGGATGATATCTGCTCCCCTTTCACTTGGCCGCAATGAACCATGGGTTTCATCCAGGCTGTTCACCTTGAAGATGTGATATGATGCCGTTCCTTTCCTTGGGGGATATTAACTCATGGTGTTCATTGCAGGTTCTTCATCTCTCTCTCTTTCTCATCCTCCAGGAGGTTGTGTAACTTTCTCCTGGACTGTAGATGCCAAAAGCAGCTCCCCCAGGAAGCTTTTTGACCTTCTTCCATTGTGAAACGGGTGCCTTTTGTGCAGGTCAACAAACTTCTTCTGTGACCATTTCAACAGCAAGAGGTTCACATGTGGCCAGGTGCAAGGCAATGGGAGAAACTTTGGCCACAGCAGCAAATGTATCAGCCATGCAGAGAATGAACAGGGAGGAAAGGTTTCAGGGTCAGATTGGGAAGTCTGCACTGGGGTGGCAGGAATTGCAGCTTCAGGAGCAAGATTGCCTACTGAGCATGTGGGGATGTGAGCAAAAGGACACGTGCTGCACACTCCTGGGCATTCACTATGACAGCAGAAGCCAAGAAGTGAAGGGATACAGTCTGTTCATATGGCAGAAGGAAAGTGAAAGTGGTTGCTGAAAGCTCTGGCACCATAACACAAACGTATGTGTTCTTGACAGTAGCAGGAGGCCAAAAGAATAGAGCTGCTCTTCAAGCTGCTGTAGGAGAGAGGGGCAAGGTATCTTTATCTGACTCATCTCTTCAATCAACTCTCAAATGGGACCTCTTTCTTTATTAGTAGGCTGTTTGTCTTTTTCTCCCCATCTGGACACTGAATAAAATAGTAAAATGTCCCAGGACTCTAAGACCTTTCATCTGGGCAATCATTACATTTCTTGACTATTTCTTGGATTTTGTGGATAATCCTAACAGTGAGTGATCTTTCTAGCTTTTCAGTGCACCCTTATGTGTCTTGTTTCTGAGGGCAGTTTGCTCAGTTCACTTAGCTAAATTGGATTTTACATACCCCTGCAGAATCTCTGTACAACCATTTCTGAGACCCACATGCAAACTTTCTCTGGGTTATAGGAGAATCTTTCCTCACAATGTTTTTCTAAAATGACTCACTAGAACATTAATTTGATAGATGGGTCGACTAAGATTATAGGAGAAGACACTTCAAGGTGCTGTAATCCCACAGAATCTTAAAAAAAAAATAAAATAGCATAACCTGGCAGAGCCATCCTCTTCAAAACTCTAGAAAACAGATAAATGATTGCAGTAACTGAGAGAGGGCTGAAAAAAAATGCTTATCATAGGAAGTCTCAGTATATCCTTGCTGATCGCTGCCTCTCCCTGGCACCAAGCCAGCCTGTACTCAATTGTGGGTCCCTGGCCCTGCTCTGGAGGGAGCAGAGGAAGTCCTGTGTGCATAGTGCAGTGCCTGTATGTCCCTGTCAATGTATCTATCCAGTGGCAGTAAGAAAATTTGAACGAGGAAACTCCTCTCAGGCTCACCCTCTTAGAATTTACCTGAAAGCAGAAACAGCTTGCTCACAACTAAGGTGGCGTAAAAAGCAATTAACTCAAAAAGACCTGGAGCAAATGATACCTGCTTTAAGTCATACAATAAGAGCACAAAGGAGGAGATCTAGTCTGTATCCTAGGGAGAAAAAGGAGTATTTGAATTCCTCGAAATGCAGGAATTCTTAAGTCCATGAGTAACACAAGCCTAGGATAGGAATCAGGCTCATTAAAGACAGAGGGGACTGTGAACTTCATATTTGCCTCAAGCAGATCTCTATAGGAGAGCTAAACTTTGAAGGATTACACCAGCCAAATCAAAACTAATTTGCAAATATGGTGAAAGGAGTTTCTGCTTTGGCTTCTTTGTTTTTATTAGCTCCCAGTACTCACAGAAATCTCTATTGTATCACTCACTGGGTACAAACCTAAGGAACAGAAAGCTCTGGTACTAAATCCCAGAGTTAACACATTAAAATATTAAATAAAAATATGAAACAGGGAATGATGGGCCATCCAAAGGAATAAGATGAAAGTCCA
>JAQZBX010019428.1:0-33808 GCA_029593785.1 Cabassous unicinctus
CGGATGGGGAATGGATGTGTGGGGTGTTTTTGGGGGTGTGGGTGGTGGGGAGCATGGGAATCGCTGTAGTTTCTGAGTAATATTTGGGTAATCTAGGCACCTTTATAAAATGTATATATATATATAATAACATTTATGTAAACAAATGCACATATATGCATATGTATTTATATATCATTTGACAAATAAAAAATTAAAAAAAAAATAAAAATAAAAAATAAAAAATAAAAAAATAAAAAAATGGATGGAACAATCTTGCTCACAGTTGTGGCTAATCTGTTTTTTGTGATAGGCATTGTCCACCATCATCCTTTTGTTAGTTGTCCTGGATGAGAATAAGTGTTGCAATTCTGCAGAGAGTCAGGGCTCAAGTGGAATATGAACAGACCAAAGACTTAAGTCTGTGGGAAATATATTTATTGGGTATAGTGCTAAATATAGACTCAAATAAAAGGTGCAGAAGAGCCATGTATAGTCAAATTACGAGTCTAAATCTGTTATATTGGGAAGCATATATTCCAAAGTAGGTCCACTGACAGGATGCTGAACTCCCATGGTTATCTGCCCTGCCTATAATGTCTAGATGTCTCTAGAGCCCTCAGGAGAACCATTGTTTAAGGCACTGTTTACTTTGGCCTTCGATGAAATCCTGCTAAGCCATGCAGAAGAATAATTTCTGGAATGACCTCCTGACTCATTTTGAAATTGCTTAGACATAAAAACTCATTTGTATTTAATATTTCCCCCTTTGGTTAAGGTCTTTTTCCAAATGCATTGTTAGTTGGCACTGGATAATTATCCCTCAGCGCCAAGAAAGCTCATCCCCAGGAGACATGTCCCATGCCAGAGGGAAGGTTTATATGTTGAGTTTGGGTAGAAAGGCCACATTTGAGCAACAAGGAGGTTTTCAGTAGGGGTCTCTTAGGCAACATATAATACTAGAAGTAGAAAAGGCTTAACTCTTTCATAAAAACAATGGAGGAAGGGCATAAAGCTATTTGAGGGAGCTGCTTTAGGGATCTGCAGACCAGGAAAGTGCTGCACATCATCCAGAAGGGAAAGGGACAGAGAGAAAAAGAGGTGAAATGAAAACAACAAGTTACTAACCCTGTGTCTGGGAATGGCACACTATATCTCACCCTCATGATGAATAGCTTCTAGCTTTCTTTTAACGGCTAAAAAATTAAATTCATGTCTTGCAGTATGTGATAAAATTTAAATTTAAACATAACTTTAGTGTTTCCACCCCTATGCCATCAGGTCTCAGTTGATGTCCCAAGGTTAGAGAAGGTGGATGTGTTTGGGCCCAGGAGTTATAAGTCTGTGACTTAAACACAGGTGAGGCTGTGGGCAGAGTGATCTGCTGAGAGGTAAAAGAAGGAAATGCCAGCAGAAGCAAGAAGCCTATGGAGCATCCTCTGGCTCCCGGACTCCTGGGTTCATATCAGGTACTGGTCCTGAGCTTTTTATAATTGTCTTTGTCTACAGAACTGGCCAGTCCATGATTGAGCTCTCAGTGCATTACAATGAGATCTCTCTGATGTCCTTTTGGCCCACCTATGTGACCACTCTGCCTGACTCACTCCACAGAGACCTCACAGGCCCAGAATACTCCGCTCCACTACCCCATTTCCTCAATCCCCTGTTCAGTCAGATGTCGATATTTTACCAGTGAATTTCTTGGGGATCAGGGAGGGTAAAACATTCAGGATCACAACATCAGCTAGAAACAGAGAATATCTGGATCTCAGTGTCCCCAGGTCAGGATTAAAAGAGCAGCTGTGTTTGTAGAGGCCCTACTCTGCTGATTAGTTACAGGGATTTTGTGGGCCCCAACTCATTAGTTTAGAACCCACCCCTCAAAAGCCCTTCCAGTGCAGTCTGTGGTGATTTCCATGCTTAGAGTTAACAACCCTGAACAAACTTCTTTTTGCATATTATCCATAGGGTGACAAAAGTTTCTTCCTTTTTGTCCTATTTAGTACCCAAATGCAATGGGTATTTTCTGCTCTTGACCATTATTTTGACACCAAATAACATTTTTTAAAACTTTTTAAAATTTAAGTTTATCATTCATCCATGAACATCCAAAACATAAGTGTATAATACAAACTGTGAACTTACAAAACAAGCATGTACATCATCATAGTGGTTTCCCATACATTACCCCACCACCACCAACTTGCAATGTATGAAACAATTGTTACAAACTATGAAAGATCATCATCAAAACATTACTACTAACAATAGCCAATATCTTACATTTGGCGTATTGTTTCCCCAACCCATCCAGTTAATGACAACCAGTATTGTACTATATACTTTTTATAGTTCATGAGATAATGTTTCTGTTAACCAAAATTCTTCTTCAACCACAGGATTCATTGTGTTATATGGTACCATGCTTTGTAGAATCCATTCAAAGTGTGCACTCAGTGGCTCTCATATTCATTACAGTGTTGTGCTGTCATCACCTCAGCTAATTTTAAAAATTTTTCATTACTGCAAAAGGAAAAATCCCATACCCCTCATATCATATATTTATTTTTTTAAATTTAGGGTGAAATTTATTCCCAGAAAAATAGGGATTGATCATTTTTTGTGTGTGTTCCTCACAGAAATTTCACTGGGTTTTCAGTGTAAAAAAAAAAAAAAAGGTGCCATCCAGTTGCTTTGGAGCTGGACTGCCTGAGTTTTTGTTTCCCCTTTTCACTGGCCATCATTATCTTTGGCTGGTATGTGTCTTAATCTATCTTTGCCCTTTTATCACATACAAAAAGAAGAGGAAGATGGAGCCTGATTCAGAGGCTCCTGTGTGTAAAGTGCAGGAACAAAGTCAAGCTCACAGAGTAATACCAGTGCTGTTACCACTTTTAGCCCAATTTTTAAAACAACTTGAGTTGGCCTATTGTTTTTCAACTCCATTTTTATGGCAGTTTGTAACAGCAGCCCTAAGGATAAAAACCATCATTGTATTAGTCTGCCAAAGGGGTACAGATGCAAAGTATCAGAAATTGTTGGCTTTTATAAAGGGCATTTTTTTGGGATAAAAGCTTTCCATCCCAAGGCCAAGGAAAGTTTAACCCAAGGCAACATAAGAGGTGCTTTCTTATCAAAGTAAAGTTCCATGCGTTCTAGCAAGTTGGTGGGTGATCTCTGCCTGTTCTGTACTCTGCTCTGGGCTTCTTCATCTTCTTGAGCTTTGTAGATCCAGTCTTTTGAAATTTCATACATAAGTGATCCTGTAGTCCTCTTTCTCCTTGTGCAGGATTTGTTTCTTTCTGTGTCTTCTATATCAGTCTCAGATGTTCTCTTCTCTTCACAGTGTCAGCTGTAATCTGTCAGGTGAAAGGCTAATCTTTCCCTGGAGCTGCAGGTGTTTGAGCCTTCTTTCTTTCACATGGCAGTATAAAAAATGACAGAGCTCTCTCTTTCTGTATGTCTTGTTAAATGTGCATATATAGCAGACCCAGAAAGGGGGTGAGGACTCAAACTGAGTCATGCCTTAAGTGATATAGTCAAATCAAAATGACGGAAAAGCAGTCTTAACAGTTTATCAAATCAAAGGTACCTCAACTGAATTTAATATAATCACACACAGAGGAATAGATTAGTTTACAAATGTAATATGTCTCCTTTTGGGGTTCATAAAACTGCCACAGTAATATATTGCAGAGTAGTCTTGTAGAGCCTGTTGGACCCATACTTAGAGATTGAGGGGAAAAAACATTCCTTTGTAAGGCCTTGGGCCTTATATCTCCACGCTTGAATTGTAACTATGAACTCTAAGATATCATCACAGTTTAGCGTACTTTAACTTGGCCAAACCCAAGAAAGATAAAAAAAAAAGAAAAAAGACTGCTTCCTTGTCTATTATTCTCAGATAGTTTCCTATTGTTTTCTGCATTAGGAGAAGTGAAGGACTGTTGATGTTCTTCAATACCCTGCAGTTCTAAACTTACAACCAAGTGATTTGGTAGTAAAAGAAGATTTGAGAGAAGTCTGAGGCTGTCTTACTACCTCTAATTTTACAGGAGTTTCTAGCTTTAATAATATCTGTTTTTTAATGTAATGATTAAAGTCTAGTAGTGTATTTTGGGACAAAGGCAAGAGATTTCATTTCTTGTGGTCAAACAGGCTCCTGGTGCACAGGAAACTATCATAGCACAGTTAGAGCCTCTTCTGGGAATCTGCACCAAATTGCCTTGAGCACCTTCCATCGAAGCTCAGAAACTGCCTGGGAAATATCAAATCCAGTACTGTAACCAAGTGTTGCCAGGTCTCTGCAGGTAAATAATCTGCATGTGAAATGACTGCAGGATGGGATAGGTGGATGCATCTACATCAGAACCTGTGTTCCTGTTCTAGGGCACATGGACACTTCCCTCCCCATGTGTAGTCCCCTCATATTGAGCGGGAGGGCAGTTTTCATTTTCTTCTGCAAAAGTGGGTGCACGTAAGTGTTTCTACCCTGAACATGCTCATAGAGACTGTATAGATGCTGAACATTTCCAGGACAGTAATGCTTTTGGAATTTCAGAAAGAAGGCCATGGTAACAACTTATTTGGGGGATTTCTCTCCCAGTCAAGTCTATTTTGATTCATTGGTATTTAGATTTCAACACACACTCATAAATTACCAAAGCATATAAATCATCTGTTTTTTAAAATAATAAAATATACAGTACACAAAAAAGGAACACAAGACAAACAGAGATTCAGGAAATCCTGACCCATCAAAAGGAAGAAGATAGAAATCCAGAAAACACCAATGAAAAAGACAAGAATCTGGACAAATCAAATGAAGCCTTTTTAAAAATGGTCAAGGAGATGAAGGAAAATACAGAGAAAGAACTCAAATATTTCAGGAAAACAGTTAATGGGCAGTATGAGAATTTTAGTAAATATTGTGCATGCCATTCTGTCACTTTGGCCATATGTTGATTAGAAGTGAGTGGCTAAATCCAAGTTTCATCCAAGAAGAGGGCATTACATAAGGATATGTAATCCAAGGTGAGGCCCCTTGGAAGATACCACATGTTTCCTTCCTTACTTGTGGTAACCCTTCCATTTTTTTTCCAGGGGAAGGCGTGAATGCAGTCCCTGACTACCACAAATTATGCAGTAGAGTTTCCCGCATATGAGGAAATCACATGGGTCAGCACATCCGGAGTGCAATGGATAATCTTCACCCTGGGAAAACCACCTTCGTGATCATGGTACATACTGTGCCAGGTAAGTATAAACCCTTCCATTTTAAGTTCATGCATTATGTACAGGTGAAACCAGCTCTGGAGTATTATAACTTATTACTATACACCTGATAAAGTCCCTGGGAAGTAGGTGCTAGAATGTACCCATGGTTCAGTTGGGGATACTGTGGAAACGCAAGAGGCACAATTACTTGACCAGGCTTACAGAAAAGTAGAAGTAAAATGGCCTACATCTGTTGCCACAATGCCACTCATGACAACCTCCAAGTCCCCAAAAAGGCCCCTGCATTTTGACTCCCTCTCCCCTCCCTGCCCCCAAAATTTCCAGTGGCCAAATAATTAGGTAATCTAAGCACCTTTAAAAATATATATATATATATATAAAATAACATTTATGTAAGAAAATACACATATATGTATATATATTTATATATCATTTTACAAATATTGGTATGTACTGTGAAAAATCTTGATTTTTATGAACAATAAAAAAAAAGAAATAAAAGTAAAAGTATAGCTGGGTCTTAATCCAATTCTTTCTCAAACATGGGGTTCTAAATATCCCAGGCCTTCCTGTGAGACTATGGGGAATAATGTGTTTGTGTATATATAGACTCAAGTAGATGTCATGGGAAAGGAGGATGAAGATTCAGGAGCCCAAGGGTACTTATGACATGTTTTGTCCAAAGAAAGGGCACAGGTAAATGGACCCTATGAAGTGACATCATTTCCTTGGAGATATAGCACAACAGAACTTGGAGCCTTGGTAACCAGGAACCCAATTCTACAGATAAACCTCATGAGGTTACTATGAACATTTACTGATAAAGCATGGTGTGTTGAGCAGCAGACTCACAGATCTTCTTGGAAAGTTCTCTACTTGTTCCTGGCTTTGGGAAAAGGATTGCTGGGTGTTCTGTGGTTTTTCATATTTATTATTTTCCTCTCTTCTATAGAGAAGGGCTCTGACTCCCACCTCACTGACCTTGTGGCCATGAGTATATTTATTTTCCCATTTGTAAAGGAGCTTTGAGATTTCATTTATAAGACCAATGCCCATGGCATAGCTAGAACAGGATACCAGGGGTGTGGTAGTGTTATTCCAGGCCCCCTCAGTCAGCTGCAAGTGGAATATATCATTGATTCCTGGGCTTTGAGAGACAAGTGACAGAATTTAGTGGCATGGAAGACTTGAGGGGAGGATCAATTGAATTTCTGTATAAAAGACAAAAAGAAAATTTAATCAATTGTCAAGGGGTAATATGTATTTGTTGTTAATAACAAATATTAGACCTAAATATTACATTAAATTCCCATTTTTGTTATACCCTGGTAGTTGTGTTTTTTTCTTTCATTTCCTGCCTCAATTTAAATGAGATGCAGTCTGTGTCAGTAGTCACTGAAATAAGAAATCTTACAGGGTCAATAGTATATTTTATGTGGAAGATGTTTGAAGGGTCAAAGTACCTTATCTGGCTTACTGAAATAAACATGTAAGTCATTCTTTAACAGAGTAGACATACATTTCATGATCATTAAATTGGGAAAAGAGCTGAGGTATCCCATCAGCTCTCCTGTGACTTAGGGTTGAGGATACTTTCACAGGACATTGCAGCAACCTATAAAATGTGTGTATCTTTATTACATTTACATGGACCCTTTCCTGACCTAGCACAGTTGCTTCCTTTCCCCAAATTTAGGCAAAAAGGAAATAATTTCTACTTCTCATGCTGAGGTTTCATTTGACTACCAATTAGGGACTTGTAGTTTTCCAGGTGGAACTACAGAATTGCATCAGCACTAAGGTAGGGAAAATTATAAAAAGTTCAAAACTGGCCAAGGTGGAGTCTGAAGCTGTGTGATTCTGAAGTCCACTGACTTGAATGATCAATTTACACATTCAGTCATGATTTTATCAATGTATCCTGGGACATTATCTGACAACTGAGCCAATCTTAAGTGTTTAGATCATCATACCTTGGGTAAACCTATAAAGGTGAGAGCCAGATCAATTGTGAAGTGATTCTGAGTTGTCAGTAGTGGGTGCTTCTTAGTTTTCCCCACTTTCTTGATGGGTTCAAGTGTCACCCAGACACTCAGCAGTGCTCAACTCTGCCAGGTTGGCTTTTGCAGGACAGACAACAGGTTGAGCACAAACTCTGGCTCAAAAAACCCAGGCCCTTTTTGACATGGCACAGTTGTCCTGGGATGTGTTTTGTTAATTGAAGAACAGATATGGCTGTGCTTTTCCTTCAAAGACAAATGCCAGTTTACAAGGCTAGTCCAGAGCCTGGAAGAATGGGTTGGTGTCCAAGAAATTTCATCCACATAATCAGGAGGTTCCTGAGAAGAGAGAAAGTGTGTGGAAAGATTTAATAGTCTAGATGATGCTCTATAAGAAAATTATTATTATTAAGAATTGTGAATTCCTAAGCTTTCTAATCAATAGTCTCTGCTGTTTCAGCATATAATTGTGAATGATTAACTTATCCTTTGACCTTTTGAATGTGTAATGCTTCTATGCAGGCAACACCACTACCTATTCAATAAAAACAAATGTTTAGAAGGAGCAAATCACCAGACGTAGGACATATGCCCTGTAAAGTTAACATCAAGTTAAAGCTGATGTGTATTGAAATATTTATGTTTCTGTTTAGTGTACCATGAACAGAATACAACAAAATACCCCTAAGGAAGCTGTATCTCTCCTGCAGAAGGATGGCCTTCCTTCCACTGGATGGATTTGGTTCTTTTCGATTAGGTCATTCCTCACGAGTTTCAAGACTCATTGGATTTCTGAGGTTAAGAACCTCTTAAAAGAGGATAGTCCCCAAGCTTCTACTTGAACTCTCACCCAGGAGAGAAAGCTCTGCCTGGGACCATTTTTCCATTCGGGACTCTGGCCGGCTGTCAAAAGGAAATTCCCAGCCTCATGATGTACCAGACCTTGTGCTTTTCCCTGATTTGGTGAGTTGTTGTATATATTGTCATTATTTCCTATGTCTTTAATTGATCATTTTCTTTAGTGATTACTCAATTGTTATAATAATTTCATATAACCACAAACTCACTTGATTAAATAAAATTGCTTTTGCATAGCATTTAGAGTTTATGCTTCTTCCTTAGTAAAACACTAGTGCATGACATTATGGTAGAGGATGGATATAATATTGCAACTTAGGGTTACCATTGGCTGAGAGTTCATTGAGAATCACCCAGAAGAGACCCACATTTATGGGAAGAGTTCATCTAACTTAGTCTTTGAGAGAATTCTACCTTTACACCTGAGACTACTTGACTAAACAAGAAACCCCTTATGGCTAAGGCTGTCATGTTCTGGCCCATGGTTCCAAATGCTCCTGGAGTGTTGAAGGTCTTCCCCCTGTTCAGGCTCTGCCAAGTGGTACACCAGGATCCCAGCTGAATGTGATTCCTGATGTAAAGGGGTTATATTTGTTCACGGCAAAAAACAGTGGCCTGGGTAGTGACTGTTCGACCACAAAAAGGGAAAGAGCTGGACTGAAATCCCCTAGTGCTCTAACATCTGTAGATCTGAGATCTCTATCTAAGGGCAGTGGACAGTGTGGCCTAAGCTTGGCTACTAAAAAAGATTCTGCAATTTTTTTAAAGAATTTTATTCTGATAGCACTCTTTCTGACTAGTTCTGTACTAATTAGTCAGCGAAGGCATGGGTGAACCTAAAAGGCTTTTCAAACTTCCCTCCTATTATTTTAAAAAGTGCAAAGATATACATGAACAGACATGAGGACTGGAGGCCCTTTCTGCCAGCCCAATTTTGACTAATGGCCTCTGTGTCACCCTATCACATGTTCTTATTCCTCATCCTGAAAGGCTCACTTGGTCCCTGAAGAGTTGCGTGATCAGCACTTGCATAAAATCAACCTGGAAATTGACTAAAGACTCCCTAGTAGGGGGGTAGCTTCTTCCCAGCTTCTGTGCCCACTGAGGACGTGACCAGCAGAGCATAGATCTGGAAGGGTTTACAGCATCCCAATTATGCTGAGTGAATCTTAGAATGCCCCATTTACACATTTTAATGAGACATACCTTGAAACTCTCTTAAAATATCTTCTCAAGTACTCATGTATCTTTCCCCAGGATAGACCATATTTTGGGTCATAAATCAGATCTCAATAAATTAAAAAATAATGAAACTATACAAAGCAATTTTCTCATAATAATGAAATGAAATAGGAAACTAGTAAAGAAATTGGAAAAAAGTTTTAAAAGTATGGAGATTAAAATCCACTTAAATAAAAAGTTGGTCAAAGGTAGAATTGCAAGAAAAATCAGTAAACATCTCAAGATGAATGAAAACAAGAACACAACATATCAAAACTTATAGGATACAGTGAAGGCAGTCCTGAAATTTATAGCCCTTAATGCTTATATTAAAAAGGAAGAAAGAAGGACCTCCAAGAAAATGATATCTGAATAGGTAAGCAAGGTTCATATCTCTCACAAACAACAAAGGAAGATGGAAAATAAAACTGTCCAAATGATCTGCTTTGGGTTTCTGCAGGCCAGGAGAATGCTGCACAACCCATAGGAGGGTGAGGGACAAAGAGGTTAAGAAGGTAAATGAAAACTGTGAGTGAGTTACTAACCCCCAGGGCCTGGTAATGACACACATCTCCCACTCTCAAAGCAATCAGCCTGAAAACAAACTGTGACACACTGCAGCCAACAGTGAAGAGAACAGAGGTCTTCCTCCCTGGGAAGAGGTAAGGTGTGTCATAGGTGTGTCAGAGAATGATTTCCATTCAGGTAATTTGACCAGAAGAAGCCACTTTGATTCTCAACTCTGACCAGACAAGAATGACCTGAAAGTGTATGTTGAAAGAGTCTCCTCCTTGGAAATATATGTTGATGAGCACAATCTGACAGCCAGCCAGGAAACTTCAAGGGAAAAAACTGCTGATAGGTATCTTTTGTACCAAGCTGCTGAGGGCAGATCTGCACTGCAGTTGTAAGTCCCTGGATCTTTTTTGGTACCATAAGCTGGGCAAGTTTAAAGACTTAGAATATGTTAAAACAAAAATCAAAAAGAGCTGTGAACAAAACCACTAGGAAAGAAAGAAATTTAATGTCAGAGTAAATTCACTAATATATTCAGATGCCTAGACACGAGCAAAAATTGCAAGTCATAGTAAGAAACAAGAAGATATGGCTCAACTAAAGGAACAAACCAACAATCCTGAGAGACTGGATTAAAGAGGATGAATCAGTGACAATCACACAAGTATCCTAAATCAATTCAAGGCGTTGAAGCAAAATATGACTAAAGAAGTAAAGGATAATAAGAAGATACTTGGTGAACATAAAGAACAATAGGAAAGCCTGCAATAAAAGACACACAGCATATGGGAATGAAAGAATGGGTGAGATGAGATTAAAAATAATCAAGGTGTTATAAGGACTGCTTCATTTTTAAATTAGAATTTATTGTGGTACAATTCTTTAGGCCACAAGTCCAAATTGATATGTTCTGAGATCAATGTTACAGTCAACAGGAAAACACTATCTGGAGACTATAAAGGAGAATCCATTTTCTTGTCTATTCCAGCTTGTAAACTTCATTCCTTTAGCCTTTTTCAGCTTCTAGTAGCTTTCAGCATTCATTGGCTTTTGGTTACTTCCACCATCTTTAAAGCCTACAGTATCTACTCTGACTTGGGATATTCCCAGTATTCTAGTCCATGATTTACTCTCACACATTTTATTTTAATATTTATTTTTGTTTCATTTCTACTAGGACATAAGAGCAGTAAAGGTGGAAATCTTGCATATTTTACCAATTAGTCCCCAGAAAATTCAGGTTCTGGATCATTGAAAACCATAATAAATATGTGATATTGAAATAAATGATCTGAAGAGGAGCCAAAACCTATTATACAGTTTCTGCCATCCTCATGCTGGTATACTTTCAAGATGGGCGTACTTCTTGTCAAACTTTTTTTCCTCTGAGGCATTTAAATGTTAGTATCATTTATTCTGCACAAAAAGTGGGTATTTGGAAGGAAAATAAGCCAAATGAATCAACAAATATTAGTACTAATTGAATTAATTAAGAATGATGGTATGTATACCTTATCAATTCTATGAAATTTTGAAAGTGAGAACTACCTCATATCTGCAGTGATGCTCCAACTCCTCATCCCCTGAGATTTCTCGGCATTTTTTGTGAAAAGTCACTTGGCAACTAATTTTAATTGCAGTGAAAAACACATTTCCTCATTAAAGGTGGAGCAAAATTTTCATTCCCAGATATCCATACTATTCCAGGTCTGACAACATTATTTTCCTTCTAATATTTAAATTAATTTTCATCCTACATAACTTAAATTAGCAATAATGACATTTAAAAGTGAAAATTTAGGCACCACCAGATATTAATTTATCTATTTTTTCATGTTCCATTAATTACTGTTATGCCCATACATATTAAGTATATATAATAGTTATATCACATCATTTAGTATTGTCCATCATTTAGCTAACATTCAATGTTATTTTCAGATTCATCCCAGTCATTATAATTTAGTCTAATAATGGAATCTGAATCATATTAGACAAATTACAGCAACAGTTTTTCTTCACATATTTTTGTAAGTATTGATTTAGAGAAAAGCTTCATATTCTTCCAACTAATTGTTCTAAAATACTGCATGCAACATAACCAGATCACTTCACAGTCTTACATTATCTTAATTATTTTCAATAAAAAGTAATTAGGCAATATTCTGAATAACTTGGGAAAGCATGTTTTACTAATGATTTTTCCCCTTTCTGATATTTCTCATGTGAACACTAGCTGAATATACAATTTGATGTTAGGGTTGTCTTTACTTCAGTATAAAAACGTTCATGCTGATGATGTAATTTGAAATCACTAAAGACTTTTCTCCATTCATTACACTGAGGTGTAAGTAAGTATTTTTCATACTTATTTCATGGAATATTTATTCCAGCAAAAATTATCTGCTGTTCACCTAAAGTCTTCTGCTCTTTTTTAAAGATTTTCCTTTCTGATTTTCTGTTGTAGGAGTTATTACTAATCTGTGTTTATCTTCTGTGCACTTAGGCAGAAGCTCAGCATAAAAGTCCTCCAGGTCAATGTAGACAGAGTTCTTCCAAGTGTAATTCATTCATACTTAAACTACAAATTAAGGCATTTATCATAGATTACACTGACATAGAATTATACCCCTGTGTAGGCTTTCTCATTTGTTTAAACAGTAGTCTATAAATGAAGACAATTCCATATTCATTACATTTATATTGTGAGTTCTTTCATGTTTTCTAAGGTTAGAACTCTCACAGAAGGCTCTCCCACATAGATGGCATTCATAAGATTTCTCTCCAGTGTGCATTATCTCATGTTGTCTGAGCAAAAAATGTTGACTGAAGGATTTCCCACATAGACAGTATTCATAAGGTTTTTTTCCTGTGTGAGTGTTCTCATGCAGCCTAAGCACAGATTTATTGTAGACATTCTCATATACATGACATTTGTATGGCTTCTCTCCAGTGTGATTTTCTCATGCTTTCTAAAATTGGAACTTTGACTGAAGGTTTTCCCACAAAGATGGTCTTCAGAATATTTCTCTCCAGTGTGAGTGTCCTCATATTGTCTAAGCACAGAAGATTTAATGACGGTTATCCCAGATACATGGCATTTGTATGGTTTCTCTCCAATGTGCATGTTCTCATGTTATCTAAGGGAAGAATTTTGTCTAAATACATTTGCACATACATGATATTTGTATTTTTTCTCTACACTGTGATTTTTCTAATGTTGTCTAAGTGAAGACATTTGTCTAAAGGCTTTACCGCATGCATGGCATTTGTGTGGCTTCTCTTCAGTGTGAATTTTCTCATGCTGTATAATGTTGGAAGATTTCCTTAAAGTTTTCCCACATATGTGACACCTGTATTTTTTCTTCAGTGTGAGTTCTCACATGTGGCCTAAGTTCATAAATTTTTCTGAAGGCTTTCCCACATTGATGACAATTATATGATTTATTTCTAGTGTGGATTTGATTACACTGATTAAAGGATAATTGGTCACTGGGGACTTATTGAAATTATTCTCTGATATAGGGTTTCTTTCTCATATGAGATAACACATATTGAATCATTGTGCGGCTATGAATGAAATCTTCCCCCAAGACATTAAATTGTAGTGGATTCTCCAGAATGTGAGAACTTTGTTGTTGGAAGGAGAAGAGACTGCTAAAGTTTGTTCATAAATATTCATTAATTTAATTCTCTATGGATTCTGAATTAATCATTTATAATTCATTTTGTCCTTAGAAAAATTTTCACATTAGTTGAATTAACATGGTGTGTTATTCCCTTGAACAGACTCTATATTTTGTGTCATTTCAACTTCATAGCTATTTAATTACTTTGGAAGACTTCATTATATTTCAAAAACAAGGATATGGCCATGAATTTTTTAGTATTCTTTTATAAGTTCTTGTTTTATAATTTTGAAGACAAATTAATTTTTTCTAAAATTAAATTTCCAAAATTTTTGCTGGGTGAATGTTTAATCACACCTTTAATTTCAGCGTGTTCACTGTTCTGAATTCATGACTTATTCCATTCCCAATATTTATTTGTATGACTTGGGTTCATACAAATGAAATTTATCATTGACAAGATGACAGATGAGGCCTACCTGCAGATATGTTGCATGAATATAATTTCCTGTTTTCAAGGTCACATTCCATGCCTGAAATGTTTGGGGATCATGGAGGCTAGAAAGCAATGATATGACATATTTAAGGTGCTAAAAGAAAATTAAATACTACCAACCATTAAATCTGTATCAGCAAAGCTGGCTTTCAAAATTGAGGGAGAATTCAAAATATTCAGAGATAAACAGAAATTAAGAGAGTTTGTCAACAAGAGACCTGACCTTCAAGGAATATTAAAGTGAGTGATACAAGATAAAAGAAAAGAAAAAAACAATAGAGAAAGCATTGGAGGAGAGTGGAGAAAGGAAAAGTTTTAGTAACAATAACAAAAAGGATAAAAGGATAAATAAAAACAAAATATGACATATATAAATTTAAAGAAAAAGTGACTAATGCAAGTACTGTCTTGACAGTAATAACACTAAACATTAAAGGATGAAACTCCCCAATGAAAAACACAGTTTGGAAGGAAGGATAAGGAAATATGACCCAGCTCTAATTTCTCTACAAGAATCTCATCGTAGATCCAGGTACACAAAGAAGTTACAATTGAAAGGTTTAAAAATAATTTTACATGCAAAAATAACCAGAGATAGGTGGGAGTAGCTAAACTAATATAAGAAAAAATATACTTAAAATGGAAAACTATTGTAAGACACAAGGAAGGACACTATATATTAATAAAAGTGGTAATGTATCAACAAGAAAGAGCAATCATAAATATTTATACAACTAACCAAATTACATGGGACAAACAATGGAAAACCTAAGAGGAAAAAGAGATCCCTCTACAATTATAGTGCTGGACACTCATAAACCATTATCAACATTATACCAAACATCTTGAAGAAGGTTAATAAAGAATCAGAGACCTTGAAAAATACATATGAGTTTCTAGACCTAAGAGACATATACAGAACATTACATCCAATTACAGGATGCACATTCTTCTCGAATGCACATGAATCATTCTCCAGGATAGACCACAGGCTAGGTCACAGGAAATGTCTCAATGAATTTACAAAGATTGAAATTATATGAAATAATTTCTCTGACCACAATGGAATGAAGCTGGAAATCAGTTAGGGGTAGAGAAGCAGATTAGGCTGAAAGATATGGAAATTAAACAACTCATTCTTAAACAATCAGTGGGTCAAGGAGGAAATTATAAAGGAAATGAGCAATTACCTTGAAATGAATGAAAATGAGAACACAAACTATGAAAACTAACGGGATGCAGCTAATGAAGTGCTGAGGGGGAAATTTAAAGCCATAAATGTCTATATTGAAAAAGAAGAAAGCTAAAATCAGAGGCATAAACGCAACTGTCAAGGAACTAGAAAAAGAAGAACAAACTAAACCTAAAGCAAGCAGAAGGAAAGGTATACCAGAGATTACAGCAGAACTAAATGAAATCGTCAATAAATAAAAATACTACAAAAATTAACAAAACCAAAAGTGGATTCTTTGAAATGATTAATCAAATTAAGAAACCTTTAGCTAGATTAACAAATAAAAAAAGAATGAAGATTCAAATACATAGTAAAGGTGAGAGGAGATATCACCACTGATCCCATAGAAAAAAATGTATCATGAGAGGAAACTTTGAAAAATTGAATACCAACAAGATGGATAATTTAGATGAAATGGAAAAAAATTCTAGAAACAAACAAATAATCAACATTAACAAAAGAAGAAATTGATGGACTCAACAGGCCAATCACAAGCAAAGAGATTGGATTAGTCACGAAAAACCTCTCAACCCCCAAACAATAACCCAGAACCAGATGGCTTCAACATGAATTCTACCAATCATACTGGTAAGAATTCACACTAGTCCTGCTTAACTTCTTCCAAATAACAGAAGTGTTGGGAACATTACCTAACTTATTCTATTATGCAAACATCACCCTAATACCAAAAACATAAAATATGCCACAATAAAAGGAAACTACAGACAAATCTCTCTATTGAAGCTCGATGGTAAAATACTCAACAAAATACTTGCTAAACATTTCAACAACACATCAAATGAATTATACACCCTGATCAAGTGGGTTTTATCCCTGGTATGCAAGGATGTTTCAACATAAGAAAATAAATCAATGTAATACAACACATTAAGATTTCCATAGAAAAAAATCACATGATAATCTCCATTGATGCAGAAATAAACATTTTACTAGGTATTGCATTCTTTCTTGATAAAAAACACTTTGAAAGGAATAGAATGAAACTTCCTCAACATGATAAAGTTTATATATTACAAAACCCACAGCTAACAATATTCAACGGTTATATGTTAAAAGCTTTCCCTCCAAGGTCTAGAAAAAGACAAGGATACTTATTTTCACTGCTTTTATTTAACATTGTGTTAGAAGTTCTAGCTTGAGCATTTAGGCAAGAAAATGAAATAAAATACACTCAAATTGGAAAAGAAGAAGTAAATTTTACTCTCTGATGATGACATGATCCTATATGTAGAAAACACAAAAAATCTACAACAAAATTTTTAGAGCTGATATACAGGTCCAGTAAAATGGTGAGATATAAAATCAACAATCAGTAGCATTTCTGTACACTGATAATGAACAATCTGAGTATATTAAGAAAAATTTCCATTTACAATAGCACTAAAGGAATCAAATATTAAGGAACAAACTTAATTAAAGATGTAAAGGACTTGTACACTGAAAACTGCACAACATTGTTAAAAGAAAGTAAAGAAGACCTAAATTAATGGAAGAATATTCCATCTTCATTGACTGAAACACTAAATATTTTTAAGATGCCTGCCCTACCCAAATTGATTTACAGATTAGCACAATCTCAGTAAATATGACAAAAGCATTTTTTTACTGAATTGGAAAAGCCAATTATGAAATTTATTTGGAAGGCAAGGGGACCTGAATAAACAAAAATATATTGAAAAAGAAAAAGAAAATTGGAGGATCAGTCTACCTGACTTTAATGAACAGTACAAAGCTACAGAGGTCAAAAGTGCATGGTATTTGCACAATGATAGACATTCTGACCAATGGGACTTATTTGAGACTTGTGATATAAATCCTTACATTTATGGACAAATGACATTCCAGAAGGCCACCAAACACATTCAACTAACTGGGGACAGAATGGCTCTTCAACAATTGTTGCTGGGAGAACTGGATATGCATATCCAAAAGAATGAGAGAATCACCATCTCCTGCTTTATGCAAAATTAATTCAAGCTTGACCAAAGACCTGAATGTAAGTGTTAATAGCTTAAGACTCCTAGGAGTTAGTGTAGGGAATCATCTACAAGATCATGCAGTAGAAAATGTTATAAAATTTACACCAAAGTGCAAGCAATGAAAAAA
Organism: Cabassous unicinctus; assembly: GCA_029593785.1. Taxonomy (NCBI): domain Eukaryota; kingdom Metazoa; phylum Chordata; class Mammalia; order Cingulata; family Chlamyphoridae; genus Cabassous; species Cabassous unicinctus. The sequence goes on from JAQZBX010019428.1 coordinate 17,299, forward strand.
CCCACATAAATGGGCCTTATAAAATTAAAATATTTGTGCTTCAAAGAGTTTGTAAAGAAAGTGCAAAGACAGCCTACTCAATTGCAGAAATATTTGTGAACCATTTATCTGATAAGGGACTAATATCCAGCATAAGTAAAGAAATTCTACATCTTGAAAATAAAAAGATATACAACCTATTTCAAAAATGGGCAAGAGATTTGAACAACACTTTTCCAAAGAGGAAGTAAAATTTTCTTAAAAGCTTATGAACGGATGTTCCACATCACTCACTATTAGGGAAATGCAGTCAACACCACAATGAGATCAACTTATCTCTATTAGACTGGCAGCTATTAAAAAAATAGAGAACTGCAAGTATTGGAGGGGAAGTGGAAGTTAGGGAATCTTCATCCACTGCAGTTCAGTATTTAGAATGGTGCAACCATTGTGTAGTACTATTTGGCAATTCCTATTGAGCTAACTATAGAATTGTCATATTATCCAGTATCCAGCAATCCCACTACTAGGAATATACCCAGAAGAATTGAAAGCAGTGAAACAAACAGATGTATGTATGCCAAAGTTCATAGTGCATTATTCACTATTGCCAAAAGTTGGCAACTCCTCAAGTGTCCATCAACAGATGAATGGATAAGCAAAATGTGATATATACATACAATGAGATTTTATTCAACTGTAAGAAGGAATGAATAATTGACACATGTGATAATGTGGATGGATCTTGAAAACCTGATGTTGAGTGAAGTAAGCCATTCACTAAAGGAAAATTATTGCTTCATCTCACTGATGTGACTCAAGGGTATTGAACAGACTCACACATTTAGAGTTGGGAAGATAGGTTATCAGCAGAGAAAGGGAGTTGAGTGTCAAAAGTTGATGATCAATATGGGCAAAACACATGATAATGAGGAAGGAGGTGGTTTGTCAGTGGATGAGGGAAATAGTGGTTGAAGGTACTGGAATGTAAGTTTGACCAGGGTGAGGGAGTTAGGTTGGACTATCCAAGGAACTCTGGGGAGAGCTGGAGGAAGGAACAGGTGAACTCTGGGCTCTGGGGATTTGTAAGTCGATGGTTGACACTACAATGGTGGGAATGTTCTTTTGGTAAATATGTAGGGGAGTTTTACTGCTGTAGAGCATTGATAGTGGGGGGATATGTGGGAAAGGGTGCACTTGGAGCATGCTTCTATGGAATATGGATGTGTTCATCTTGTCATAGGGTGTCATCAAGGTGGGTGGAGACCCACACAATAACTAAGAAAATATTAAACTCCCATCCTGGGAAATCCAGCTACATTCTCACAGAGAGGGGCAAGAATCTCAAGTACATAGGCAGTGCTTAATAAAAGAAACAGACCAGTATGTAAAGCCTGCAATATTAATGCATGTAACTATGAAACTTATTCTTCAATAATTTAAACTTAGTGGTTGCCATACTTTCTGAGGGAAAGGAGAGGGAAAAATGAGTGGAATATAGCATATTTTGGGCACATTGGAATTGTTCTGCATGATCTTACATTGATAGATACAAGTTATTATACATTTTGTCAGAATCTGTAAACTTATACAGTATAAAATGTATATCATAATGTAAATCATTGCCATGGTTAGTAACAATGATTTGATATTTTTTCATAAATTTTATCAAATGAACCATACTGATGTAGGATGTTTTAGATAGGGGAGGGTATGGGGGAAGGGGAGTATATGGGATTCTCCTATATATTCTATGAGACTTTTGTAACCTAAAAACTTCTTGGAAACACAGTAAGAAAAAATAAAACACTGGGGTAACATACAGAAGAAATTGTCTGTATACCTAACAAGATTACAGAGATTAAGGCAATCAAAGGCACAGTGCAATTTTTTTTTTAATTTTTACAGTTATTTTATTTTAATTTATTTTATTTCATTATTAATTCTTGGCTTTGGTTTTTTGGAGGTCTTAGATTGCAGAAGAGTTGAAACTATGGAAAGGGATAGTCACTGGTACAGGTCATCAGTGCTGGGGGAATTTGTGGGGAGGGGTATAACTATGGTATGCCTCCATGGGATATGAATGTGTTCATGTGGTCTTGGTATGTTGTCTCAGTGGGTGGAGACCCAAACAACAACTGACAGAATATTGAATTCTCATCCTGTGGAGTCGTGCTATGTTCTCTAATAGAATATACGAATCTCCAGAGCACCTGAGCAGTGCCTAGCAAAGGAGGAAAAACCAATATGCCAGATCCTTGATATTCATGGTTGTAATTATGAACATTGTTTTGTGAAATGGACACTTACCATAGTAATATGTATTGCCTAAGAATTACCTTCTGAAAGCCTCCTTGATATTCAAATGTGGCCTCTCTCTAAACCAGACTCAGCATATTAGCTCACTAATTTCTGCTCAGCATGTGACATGTTTCCAAGGGCACAAGGTGATTATTACCAAGTGCCAACTAGTGATGCATTTGGTGAATCCTAGACCAAAAAGGGGAAATATTAAATCCAAATGAGTTTTAATGTCTAAAAGATTTCAAAGTGAGATGGGACATCATTCCAGATTTCACAATTATGCACGTCTCAAAAGGATCACACTGACTGCCACAGGAAACAGATCCTCAAATAGAGGTGCACCTGAGGGGTCTGTAAACTTCTAGACAGTATAGGAAGAGCAGACAACTCCCAGAAAATGGCACCGCTTTGGTGAGCCTTACCTTGGAATATATGATAACTTATATCCCCAACGTATCAGAATTAGACTCATTTACAATTATCCCACATATGGTTTTTCTGTCCTTTTTATTCATCACAGAGAATTATGCCTTCTTGCTGTTTATATGCCAGTTGAGCCCTGTATCTCAGCAAAGTTGCAGGTAACACCTACTCTCCAGTGCATTTTACTCACCTATGGCAATGAACAAAAGCATGATGATAGAAAATGCCCATTTCAAAAAACAGAGTATCTACAATTGTAGGGAAGACAGTTCTATCCATCTGCCCCTTTGTAATCTAAAACTCCTCTCAATCCAATCCAGAGAGGGGATCACCATCCGAAAATCCTTAAGATTGAGGAATGAACAAACATAAGGTGGGACTGCAAGTATGGCAAAAATTAGATTTGTTATGTTTTTAGTAACGCAAGAATATGTAATATTGATGTAAATTCAGTTCACAAGAGGTTCTGAAGGGAGCGAGAGGAAAATAGAGTTGTAACATGGAGCAATTTGGGGACATTGAAATTGTTCTGCCTGATAATGCAATGAAAGATACAAGCCATTATATATTTTGTCAAAATCTATAAAATTGCACAGTGCACAGTGTAAACCATAATGAAAACTATAGGCCATACTTAGTTGCAATGCTGCAATATGTGTTCATCAATTGTAACAAATGTACCACACTAATGAAAAACATTGTTAATGGGGGAAATTGTGGAAGAGGGATGGGTGTGTTATATGGGAATCTGCTTTATTTTAATGTTACATTTATATAATCTAAAGCTTCTTTAAAGTTTAGAAAGTCAGATTCCCTGCCTAAAATGATTGGGGGGTGGGGGTACAATGTTATTGGAGTGGAATTAACAGAATTAGAAGTATATGAGAAACCCAAATGTTCTGTGACATATTTGAATATTGTTAATTATAGATAAGGAATGGTGAAAGGATGACACATTAAGGTATAACATAGGGATTAGAATCTCTTTTTATAAAATTGAGTGTTTAAGTATTTTCAGGATTAAAATAAGGGGAAATAAAATGAAGATTAGATATTTGGAGGTAAAGTGAAGATAAACCTCAAAGAGGAGAACCATGGAAGTGGACATTATGTGAAAGTTTAACTGCAATAAGTACATTAATATTTCTTTGCCTGAAGCCAAAGACAATGGCAGATGGATACTTGAATAGAGATTAATACATGTGAGATATAATGAAATCATTGTAGGATTATTGCTCTTTTTCCATGCCAACATTTAAGAGAATATCACTCACTTAAGGACAATTTTTTATGATATTTCCAGGCATCTACTTATTTATTGACCAAGCCCCTTCTTGTGTGAATGCACAGGTTCCTGGAGCTCCCCTGGCCTCTAGACTTGGGGAAATTCTAATAATTCTTTCCACAGTTCCTCTCCTTGATACAACTGAGAAATCACATCTGTTTTGCAGAGTTGATACCCTGTTTATACGAAACAGATACAATGGATTTTTAATTATCTGCTAATAACAGTGCATTATCTTCAAGTCCAGGGCATGCTATGATGAAGAATAAAGTGAACATTGAAGGACAAAACAGGGTTGCACGCCTTGAACACAGCATATTGACAATCCTTCAATAGCAAAGGATGATTGACCATATACCATAAAACTTTAAGGCTCTGTGGTCATTGAGGCCCATGCCCAGGTTGACAGACTGCAGCAACTTTTTTCCTTGCATAAAGGGAATATTATGTTTACACAGTGGTTAAACAGTTTTTTTAAAAAAGAATACAATGAACATAAGGTGTACCAAAAACAAATAGTTATATATGGAAAGTGTATCTTGATTATTTTTCTACTGTGTTCTGAGCTACCAACATAAACCTTAAAGCATAACAATTATTAAATAATATTTAATCAGTTTATGTATCCATTTAAATAAACTTTATTCAATTCTCAACACAGTTCTGTGTATTGGAGATTGCATAGCAAGAAAGATATGAAATTTTAGTCTGGAAGATTAGATTTCACTGGTGTGAAAAAATGTCAGTTAATAAGTGAAGAATCAAATTTCTTCAGATACTTTTAAGTTTTATGAAAGGATAAAGGCAGAGCTTGGAGTGGCATATGAGAAAGTGCTTCCAGACACATGTTAAGTAGTTAAATGTTAAACTGGATACATTGACAGAGAGTTAGATAGATGACGAAGAACGATAGCTGGTAGATAGAGAGATGATCGATAGATAGATAGATAGATAGATAGATAGATAGATAGATAGATAGATAGACAAATAGATAGATACAATTTTGGAGGTTCATCAATAGAAACCTGATGATTGATAGGTTCCAGTATCCCTTCTCTGAAGAGCTTTCTCTGGACTGTGTCCATCATGGGTGAAATCTATAGCTACATCTTTGAAGGTCACTGATTCCTAAAATATCAGAGACATTCAAATTCTAACAGCACTATCCACACTAATATCAAAGTAAGATGATTTAGTTGACATCCTGAGGAATGGAATGGCTATGGTGGAGAGAAAACTCAAATTATGTTTGAATTTCCAGTCAGAATATTATGAATGATGACCTGGTATCTGTATATTAGATATACTTACAGAGACATTCATATGCTGAATACATAATGTTCCATTATAAACGATATCACGTGAGTTGTGGTGTGATTACAAGAGATAAGTTTAGGCAGTCTAATAGCACAAGTCAGGGACCCTTGAAAAATGCTATAATCTATTACAATCCTGGCCTGACTCTTCCTGACTCTAGGAGGCCATTCTCAATTTTACTTTGGACCTCCAAATCCTGATTATCATTTTCTATCTTATCTTCTCCTTGACTCCAAGATAAAATATACAGTTAACTTTTTAATGTTTTCTGGTCTCTCCAGTTGTTCAACAATTTTCACCTAATCTAAATTTTGCTGTAACTATTAAACTTCTTTTCCTCTATGAACAGCCAAAACCAAGTGAAAAATATCCCTTTATTCATTGCTTCCACCTATCAAATTTGCACAAACATTATTTACAAAGAGGGAAATGGTTGATTAGGGACAAAGTGGTGATAAGAAATTCAAATGTCTTTTCAAAATAAAAGAATATCTATATACACTTTACTATATTCACTATTAGAGAAAATAAACAAATTATTTCTCATGGCATACCTTGCTTAACCCTCTCTTGTGCTCCCCTGAACACTATGCAACACTTACCACAGCACCCTTAACACTGGATTGAATGAACTCATGTGCTCAAATATCTACCTCCCATTTGGAGTGTAAAGTTGTGCTCTTACTCATCTCTATCACATGTTTTCACCACAATCCTAAAACCATTACTACCACTTACAAGGTTAATGATGAAATATTTTCCCACCAAGGCCATGGGCTCCTTCTCTTCTCTGAAAACACAGCCTTAATGGAGGCTGGAACAAATTAGTGTAAATATTGGAAGGACATTATTTCTTAAGCTGTTGCTGACCCATCAAAATTATCCCAGAATAATGGGCACAGTTGACTCATTCTAAGATCCTTGAATGTCTACTGAGTGCACTTAGAATAGAGTGTAATAGGAGAAATCTGCTCATGTTCTGGCAATAAAGATGTAATTTCAGTAGAAAAAGCAATCCCTTGCTCACCAGGATATGCATTGTCAACTCTTTGGCAATCAGCTGTATTCCTATGATTTTTCACTCTCAGGAACAGGCTGAGAACAAAGCAGGCAATGCTGACTATGGGGAAAGAAGCCATGAGATTCAAGACTTGTCCACAATTTCCAGAGCCATGGATTATAAATACCCTTTCACCTGGAAGTATACCTGCACCCAACCAACAGAAATACACAGTGTACTTCAGTAAAACAGTGGGAAGACTGTCATCTTCCAATGTAATAAGAGATAATTGTGGCTCTTGTTGCTAATAAATAAGATATTTATACAGATATGTTACAGATATGAATATGAAAACCATTGTGTTATATGTTAATTAACCCATGTGGTCTGAATTTTATATTTTCTCCTTGATTACAAAACATAGGAATCACTAACTGAGGCCACATGTGGATTTTGGTCTCCACATATAGTCAAACACTAAGGAATTTCTCCAATTTAAGGAATTTTGGTTTATGAACTAGCTGTTTATCTGTCCGCTTGACACTCACTCTCTTCCTGGTCTGCCCAACTCCTTCTGTTTTTTATATACTTGTCCCAAATCATTTTGGTTTTCCCACATGGGATTTCTTGAAATATCCCTCCCTGAACTCTGACTTTTATATATATCCTCAAAAGACTTTGATCCCATTCATGAAAATTAAAAAGCAATTCATGATAGAGTTAATCAATTAAGGACTTAGATCATGTGAGATAACAATATCATTCATCCTCCACTTCTAGTCCTTAAAACCCCTTCATCAGAAAGTAACATATTTTATCAGTTGTAATATTCTGCCATGTGCCACAAAACTCATAAGATAAAGAGGCTCAGAAAACAGAAACTGAGTGGGTACAGGAAGGTATCTATTTCCTCTATTTGATATTTTAGGAAAATGGTTACTGAAATCCTGCCCAATATTAATCATCTTGAATTGTAACATCCTTGCATTAATCATTTATTAACTATAAGTTCCCCCTTAACCCTTTGTTAATAATTTCATTTCGTGGGCAAAATGATTATGTGTTATAAACAGAAGAACACACCCCTTTGTATCTGAAATCTAGAAAAAAAGGGAAAACGATGTATGTATTAAATGTAGCATAGAATCACTTACATTGTTCTCTAAATAGTCTTATTGATTATGGTTTATTTATGACAAAATATTTATGGTTTATTAATGAAAAAAGACATGATAAGAAGTTCAGAAAATTTAAGTAGCATGACAAAATTGCATGGTTATAAAATGACAAAGCTAGAAATTGAGTTTTTCTCTGCCTTTATGCCATGCTTAAATTTCTGGAGCTTAACATACCATACCTAGGTTTACCCTGGAAAGCACCTTTCACATCAATAACCAGGGGCCACAGCTTGTGGTTACAGCATTGTTTTTTTTTGTTTTTTTTTTTTGTTTTTTTTTTTTTTTTTTTTTTTTTTTTGTTTTTTTTTTGCTTCTTTATATGATTGCTCTCATGCCCAAATATATCTCTCACATGGAAACTTCCACTGCATTGAAACCCCTTCCAAATATCAGTCACTATACTGTCTCTATCCTCATTGTTTCAGTATAGTTTAATCCACATTTACTTATTTCAACAGATACTTACCAAGACCAATATTTTGATTTTTCTAATGTCTATCCTACTATTTCTATGTCTACAAATAAACACTCCACATACTTATAATTTTCTATGATGGCATCTGACAGAGCACATGAATAGGATACTGTTCCAGGCACAAAAAGAGTCACACGAGTGGCTATCAAGTATGTGGTAACTCTACTGTATTAATACTGTATTGGTAATAAAATAATTCCACTATTCTACATAAACATGCCAAATCTTCTCCATATCTTTTGTATTTCACACATTCTCACATTGCCCTTCACTTTCAAAAGATTGAATCAACTCCTACTAAGCAGATGAATTATAAAATTAGACCACTTACCCTTTAATAACATAATATTTTTAATAGTCCTTGCATTCACACACATTGGCTACTATTTCTCACCTACTAAATTGGAAAGTCATGGTACCACTGGCTGAGTTCAATGTATCGAATTGAACTCTTACTCTCCTGTTTTGTTGGTAACTATAAACTGATCATAAATTCAATCTCTTTTACCAGAAGCCTCTCCCTCTCTTCACAATCCATCTTATAATGTAAGCTTATATAATTGATTCATGATGCACTTTGGGGCCTTTGCTTTTTATTTCTTTCTCTGACATCTTAGTCTCCTGTTTTCAAACTACTGTATTACTCCTTATACTTATCCACTGCGAAAAGATATCAATATATTACTGGAACATCTTAAAACTAAATCCTATCCCCTCTTCTCTCCTTTTGCCCACTATCCTGACATGCTCACATATTTAATTTATTTTACTTTCTTCCATCCATATCTCTGAATTCAAAGTAACAAAACATTTCTCTGGAATGCTCCTCTGAGCTATCATCATTACATGCTTAATTATATACCCCTAAGATGGAGTATATTTCAGAATATTACCTCTCTCCCAATATATAAACATTACATCTCCTTTAGTCTTCAATATTAGTTAAGGTTCTCACTAGACCTCCAGAGATTTATCCTTTACATTCCTTCACAAAACTACAAAAGACTATGAGACAGTGCTTTCATATATATACTAAGCACATTTTCACCTTTCATTTCCACCGTGATCCACAAACATACTTTCTCACTCCATACTCATTTTCTTTCATTCCTATTTCAAATATGAATTCCTAAGGGCTCATATCACTGAATTCCACCAATGTTAGCATTTACATTAGCTCTATGTTTGGTTTGTTGCTCCCATTGATGTGGACACAGAAAAATCAATCCATGAATGTTAAGATGAAACTGTTGTAATTCAACGTGGAGCTTGACGGTGCCAGGAATGATCCAAAGAAAGATTGGGATTAGGGGACCTCACTCCATGAGGAATGCAGGCAAGTTTATTTATATTGAAGCTACTTTTAATACTACCATGCTGATAACAAAAGTAGGGAGTTCTTCACAAGTTTCTCAGCTTGGTGAAGGAGAAGGTTACCTTTTTGTGAGTTCCCAGACAAACTTTCCTGGGAACTTAGACATTTACATCTGTGTGGGGAGTTCATTCTGCTCTGCCTCCTCCCACTCATATCTGCAGCATGCAGTTTCCTTGGAGACATTTGCTCTCTACCAGCAAGCATGCTTTCTGGATGCTTAACCCTTTATGCTCTGACTCTCAGCATCTTCTCCAACAATTCCCCATTTTTTTTGTTTTTTTTCCAGGGTGACTATGCCTGCCTTAGGTTGCCCTCCTCTGAAGGTCTTACCCATCATTGACTACCAGCCAAGCTGCCATGGACAGGGGTTCGAGAGTCAAGGGTTTTAAGCAGAATCAAGTTGTTGGCATGGCTGGTCTTTTCAGCCCTTTTAATGCGTGACAGCAGGGCTTTGCGAATGCCTCCTAATACAGTTAAGAGTAGCAGAGCACCAATGATCACCACACCAAATTTAGCAAGTACAGAAGTTGATTTCCACCAATGTAAGGGGTTTATTTTATTCAATTGATCTGTCACTGATTGCCAAAATTCACTACCTGGAAGCGTAGTAAGTTGATTCTGAGACATGATCAAAATCCTTTTTTGCAAATCTGTAATTTCTATAGATAAATTTGTGTGGTGACCTATTAAATGATTTTTAATTTTTTCCCATTCTTAATGGGAATCATTGTATGGGAGAGGAATGATACAAAAAGCACTTTCATTCCAATCACATTTCAAACCTTGTTTTAAATTTAGATTATATACTTGATCTCCCATTTGTTTAACAGCCATCTCTAAATCATTAAGCCTATTATTAATTTGCTCATCTATATATGCTTGACTATGTGGTAGTTCACTAGCATTATGATGCCAATTTTTAACATATTGGTGTGTTTGGATATTCTCATGTAGGCTAGTTGTTGCTACAGCAGCAGCAGTAATAATACCTATAAGCCCTAATACAGCAGCTATAATTAATCCAATTAAACATCTAGTTCTTTTCAAATAATGATTTAGAAAGTGCCAAAGGATTTGGCTCTCAGGGGAAGACTGCCAGCAGCGATTCAGGTGAACCAGAAGCCATATTCCACTACGCCGTCGTCCTTTTAGAACTACAGTAGAATTCTCCTGTAAAACAGACTTTGATACACATGTATAAAGAGAGCAATTGCTGCAGAAAAACCATGTTTGATAAATGCTCACCATTCCAACAATAAAAACAATAGGATCCCGTACACACACTTTATGATATGAGCTACCATTCCAATGCAGGGTAGTATTTACCGGTCCTTTCTTCCCAGTTAATGTATAAGTAGGGGTTAATCCTAAAAATACTTTGCATAAATACTTTTGTTTTTTTCTGGAACTGTTATCCCAAGGGGAGGGGATCAATCATCCCTGATTGATCCATCAAATTTGCTTATTGCTATTTAAATTAGGTCCATTTCCCAGCCATCGATATGGATGGGTTTCAGAGACAGATACAATAGTCTGATTAATTCCAGTCCAACTAACTCCAGTGTAATTGTCATTTTCTGGGACCGGCAACCCCACAGGGGTGCCTTCCCAAACTATTCCATAGGAATTATTAAAGACAATTAGTTAACTTTCCATTTGGCATTCATGCCAACCTTCCTCATCAGTTTGTCTGGAAAAGGAACAAGTGGAGCTTTGAGATTTGTAACTGGAAACATTATATGATGGGAATAAAATTATTTTAATTAAGGTTTCAATTGTTCTGGTCACAACCACAGTCCGATTTTTAATTGACATGCATGGTGGTTGTGGCCCAATGCAGAGTGGCCGACCAAGAAAGGGTAAAGTCAGATTACTTAAGTTTTTTCCTTCTTCATTATTGAGGAAAGGTAATCTTTTATCAAAAGGCCTGGGAAATTCTGAACGGCCATTTAAAAAAACTGAAAATGATGGTTCTCCCCGTGTAATTACTCTTATAAGCGGAGGATTGGGTATATATGCCCAGTATGTAAAATTATTAGCTTTCATCCCCAATACGTGCATGATCAATAAAACTGTCATCCAGAAGATCTTCATTATGGCTCTCACTTGAGTCTGCTTCTCTCTGTTTCAGTCTATGGTTTGGCAGCCAAATGGAGACGTTGGAATCTGTAAGCACAAGAGCATACCCTCAACCCCCAATTTTTACCCATCTGTATTAGTCAGCAAAAGGGGTGCTAATGTGAAATACCAAAAATGGGTTGGTCTTTATAAAGGGTATTTATTTGGGCTAGAAGTCCACAGTTAACAGGCCATAAAGCATAAGTTTCTTCCCTCACCAAAGTCCATTGTCACGTGTTGGAGCAAGACAGCTGCCGACATTTGCCCAGGGTTCAGGCTTCTGTGGGTTCCTCTCTTCCCGGGGATGCATTTCTCTCCGGGCTTAGCTCCTGTTTCGTCCACAATGTCAGCTGTAGGCGATCAGGTGAACATTTTGCTTCTCTTCTCCTGGGGCCTTCTTTCCAACATCAAAGCTGCTTCTCAAAAGACTGCTTCTCCTCTGTTCTTTGCCTTGCCTTTTATATTCAATTCCCCACCCACCAGGGGGTGGGGCTCAATGCCCTACTGAATGACATGGCCCAGTCAACGCCCTAATCATAATTCAATCATGTGCAGATTAACAGATCAGATTACAAGCATGATCCAATTATATTTTTGGAATTCATAATTACATCAAATTCCCCAATGGTTACACCATCCTTTCTTCCATTGACCATCATTAACATCTTTCCAATATATAGGCTGATGTAGAGCTGATGCATTCTTTTTGTTAGGTTGCCAATGCACTTCTGCAGGAGTGCAATTTTCTAACTGTTGATAAACATTTAGAAAATTTAAGGTATATAATGCTTTATTTAATTGATCACGAGGGTTTATCATACCAGCACCATTTCCCCCTTTTTGTTTTTGAAGTATATATTTTAAAGTTTGATTAGCACATTCTACAATAGCTTGTTCTTTAGGATTATATGGGATATCAGTAACATGAGTAATATGCCAAGTGGCACAAAAATGTGTGAAATGAATGACACATATAAGAGGGACCATTATCTGTTTTAATTTGCAAAGTAATGCCCATGATAGCAAAACACTGCCAAAGATGAGATCGCACAGCGGTAAACTTTTCACTAGTATGAGCTGATGCCCAGAGAAAATGAGAATAAGTATCAATACTGACATGTACATATTTGAAACGTCCAAAAGAGGGAACATGTGTAACATCCATTTGCCAAAGTGCATTAGGTTGCTCACCTCTTAGATTTACACCAGAGGGTATTGGAAAATTATGAATTGGGCCACATGCGGGACAAGAGTGAATAATATGTTTGGCTTGCTCTATAGTATGATCAGGAAATTTATATTTCAAACCTTTGGCATTCACATGAGTATTGTTATGAAAATCAATAGCAGTTTGTATTGGAGCAGCTAATTTATCTACTATGTCATTAGCAGTTGCTAAATGACCAGGCAAATGAGAATGGGACCAAATGTGAGTGATAAAGAAAGGGGAAGCATGATTTCGTACCAGTTGCTGGAAATTAAAAAACATTAGTGAAAGTTCATCATGAGGTACAATATGAGCAGTTTCTATGTGAGACAAAACCTGGTAAACATAAGCAGAATCAGAAACAATATTAAGAGAGTCTGAGACAGTTTGTAACAATTTTATTACAGCATCAAGTTCTGTTTTTTGTGCTGAGGTGTAAGGTGTTTGCCAGACCTGTAGATTGTGTGGTCCAGGAAAACCAGCCTGTCCATTACTGCTCCTGTCAGTAAAATATGTGGCAGCATGTGGAAGAGGGTGGTTTTTAGTAATGTAAGGTAAGACCCATGATGTACGTTTCAAAAACTGTAATAATTTAGATGATGGAAAATGATTATCAATAATGCCAGTGAAATCACTTAGAGCAATTTGCCAAGAAGAGCTCACTGTAAATAAATGAGTAATTTCTTCCTTAGACATAGAACATAAAATTCAGTCTGGATCTCTGCCTATAAGATGACACAAACGAGCCCTGCATTTTCTAATCAAATGGGAAATTATATCAACATAAGAATCTAAAATTTTTAGGGCTTTGTTAGGCAAGAAAAGCCATTCCAATATCCCATCTTGCCAAAAAAGTCCTGTAGGAGAATGTAAGGTAGGAAAATTGATTAATTGATTAGGTTTGGCAAGATCGACCCGTGTTAATTGGCCTTCTTTTATTCTTTGTTCTACTAATTGTAACTCAGCTTTGGCTTCAGGAGTAAGAGTTCTAGAACTCAAAAGATCTGAATCTCCATTCAGAGTGTCAAAAAGATGTGAAAGAGCATAAGTAGGAATTCCTAACATGGGGCGAATCCAATTAATATCCCCCAACAATTTTTGGAAGTCATTAAGAGTAAGCAGTTTAACTCGACGAATTTGTACTTTCTGAGGAGCCACTGTATTAGAAGTTACTCGAAAACCCAAAAAGGTAAAAGGAGTTTCTCTCTGAATTTTTTCTTCAGCTACTTGTAACTCAAAATATGAAAAAAATTGCATACTAAACTGAAAGAAGTCTTGTAATATATTCATGCTGGGATGAGCAAATAAAATATCCATATAATGAATTATTAAAGCATTTGGATATTTTTCCCGAATTTTTTGTAAAGGTTGATTTACAAATAATTGACATAAGGTTGGGCTATTCAACATACCTTGTGGCAACACACGCCATTGAAATCTTTGTCTAGGACTTTGATTATTAAAAGCAGGAATTGAAAAGGCAAATTTTTCCTTATCTTTAGGATGTAAAGGAATAGTAAAAAAACAATCCTTTAAATCAATAATAATCAAAAACCAATCCTAAGGTATCATAGAGGGCTGCAGCAGGCCAGTTTGAAGAGCTCCCATAGGCCGAATTACTTTATTTATTTCTCTAAGATCTGTTATCATCCGCCAATTCCCTGATTTTTTTTTTATAACAAATACCGGTGAATTCCAGGGGCTAGTGGAGGGTTCTATATGACCAGCTTTTAATTGTTCTTGAACCAAAGATTGAAGGGCTTCAAGCTTTTCTTTAGAAAGGGGCCATTGTTCTACCAATATGGGTGTCTGAGTTAACCAATTAAGAGGCAAAGTGAAGCCCTTTTTACCAATGGCCCCTATTAAAATTTGATTGATCTGGGTCAGTATAACCCAGGCCTCGATGATCACCAGATTTATGAGTTTGTCCAAATTCCTTTGGGATATGTATAAATGCTCCCCATTGATTGAAAAGGTCTCTGCCCCATAAATTTAATCCCACATCAGCAACAAACAGTTGCAAAGTGGCCTTTTGCCCTTCAGGACCTAAAATATCAAAAATTTTTGTACTTTGATAAACATCAGTCATAGTTCCAATACCTGTGAAAACAGTAGGAACCTTTTGTAATGTCCAAGCTTGAGGCCAATGGCATTTAGCTATAATGGTGACATCAGCTCCAGTATCTACTAATCCTAAAAAAAACTTTCCCATTAATAGTAATAGTTACTTCAGGTCTATAATCTCCCACAAACGTAGGGTCTCCCATAAAAGACCCTATGGCCTGTTGACCCAAAGCCACTAGTTCTTTTGAAAGGAAGTGTAGAATGTTTGTTATAAGGAAGAAAAAGCAATTGAGCAATACGGTCACCATTAACTATGTGCACTTGTCCCAGGGACTGCACCATAACTTTAATTTCTCCCTGATAATCTTCATCAACAAGTCCCATTTGAACCAAGAGTCCTTTTTGAATCATACTACTTCTCCCAACTATTATTCCTACTGAATTTTTTGGAATTGAGCCTTTAACTCCTCTAGATATTGTCTGGATGCCCATTGATTGTGTTATTAATTTAGTTTCAGCACTTGGCAAATCTACAGCAGCACTTCCCTTTTTGCCGCTTTTAATTTGGTGACGGGAGTGAGTGATTCCTCCCGTTGCTGACAGGATATTTCAGTGAGAGGCTCATATTGTTTGTCTGTGGGCCGTGAGCCAGGCCCACATAAAAGTTTCCCGAACAGGTGATTGACTTCCCGTTGTTATAAAATTGGGATTTACATTCCCTAGCCCAATAGAACCCTTTCTGACAAATCGGGCATATTCTTTATGGACGTGGATATGACTCATTTCTCTTTTGAGGTCTGGAAGCAGTGAGCATTCTGCACTCTTTCTGCAAAGGTCCTGTCTTCCCACATCGATAACACACTCCCTTCTTTGTCTGACCCTTGCTCAAGTGTGCTTGAGCCATGGCAGTGGCCAGAACAGCCATCTGATGAGTAGAAGACCCAATATCCTGACAAGCTTTAACATAATCAGGTATTGACCCACCAGCTGCTTTTATAGGTCTTATAGCTTTTTTGCATTCATTATTGGCATTATCAAAAGTGAGGGTTAAAAGAATAAAATCTCTAGCTTCAGGAATTTGCACAGCTTTCAAAACAACATCAGAAAACCTAGCAATAAATTCCACATATGGCTCATTAACCCCTTGAATTATTTTTGAAAATGACTGTGTAAGTTGGCCAGGAGGTGCGATTTTCATCCATGCAGCTAAACAAGCCATACTAACCTGAAGAATAGCTACATCATTTTATTGTAACTGCTGGGGTATACCCATCCAATCACCAGTACCCAAAACTGATCAAGAGTTATTGGAACAGGAGGGTTTTGAGCTGCATTGCGCCTGGCCATTTGTGTAGCTTCATCTGTCCACCATGTTTTAAATTGTAAAATTTCAGCAGAATTTAAAACTGTATGAGCTAGCATTTCCCAGTCCCATGAGATTAGTCTATCTGTTTGAGCAAGTCCTTTAATAAAACCAAGGGTATAAGGGGAGTTAATCCCATATTGGGCACAGGCTTGTTTTAATTCTTTCAGCAATTTAAAAGGTAGCAGTTCATGCTGAAATTCCAAAACTCCCTGAGGATTAGTTTGATCAGGGGGTAGTTGAGTTATAGTTACAGGAAACTGTGCCAACATTTGAAGGGCTTCAGGATCTCCAGCACTTCTGCCCTGTGCAATGCATCTCATGAGAGGCGATGAAGCATGGGTGTTAGGAACCATTACACAATTAGTACACGGATTATTATCAAAACCATCAGAAAATATAGTAAAAGGGTTAGTGGGAGG
>JAQZBX010019429.1:0-33810 GCA_029593785.1 Cabassous unicinctus
ATACTTTAAAAAAAAATAATTTGTGACAAGAACAGCATAGAGGTGGGGTGATGGATGGGTATAAGAGCATAGTTTTTGTATACTATTGAAGTTAAGTTGGTGTCAAAGCAAATGAGACTGTTACATATCTAGGTTGTTAAATTTAAGCCCCATGATAACTATAAAAAAATAATGGAGAATAAGGAGAGAGATAAATTAGAGTACAGACTGCCAGGGATGGGGGAGCAGGGCAGGGGGAATGGGGAGTTAGTGCAAAAGGGTGTAGGGTTTCTGTTAGGGGAGATGGGAAAAGTTTTGGTAATAGAAGGTGGTGAGATAATGACAATTAAAGGCAATACATGGGCGAGATCTAACAAAGGAAGAGAGAAGGCTCAAAAAGACATTAGATGGACATATAAAAAAAAATGGAACATAAACTGTTTCTTATCAATGCTAAATTTCTTAAATTTGACAATTGCACTTGAGGTAGATCCATATGTGAACATCCTTGTGCTCAGGAAATGTAGATAGTAGTATTAAGTATTCAGGCAGCATGATGTATATAATCTACAGTGATGTATTCAGAAAATGGACTGATAAACAGATACAGAGAAAGATGGATGGATTAAGATCAATTGATAGAATGATGGAGAGATAGCTAGAATGATATGGCAAATGTAGCAAAATGTTAAAATTGGTGGATCTGGGTATCTGAGGGGAAAGGGGATAAATTGGAGTTCTCTGTATGGATTTGTGTTATTTTTGCAATGTCCTATAAGTCTGAAAGTATTTCAAAATAAAAAGTTTTAAAAAATGGGCAAAGGATTTGAATAAAAATTTCTCCAAAGAAGATATACAAATTGCCAACAAACACAGGAAAAGATGTTCAATATCATTAGCCATCATGGAAATGCAAATCAAAACCACAATGAGCTACCACTTCATACTCACAAGTATGGCTAGAATCAAAAAGTCAAATAACAAGTGTTGACCAGGATGTAGAGAAATTGAAACATTCATACACAGTGGATGCAAATGTAAAGTGGTATGGCTACTTTGGAAAAAATATGGCAGTTTCTAAATGTTTAGTCCAGAGTAAACATATGACCCAGAAATTTATTCTTATGTACACAACTAAGAGAAATGAAAGCATTTATCCACAGAAAAACTTGTACCTGGAATGTTCATAGCAGTATTATTCATCATAGCCAAAAAGTGGAATCAACCCAAATGTCCATCAACTGATGAAGGCATAAATAAAATGTGTATATCCATACAACAGAATATTATTTGGCAATGAAAAGGAATGAAGTACTAACATATGCTACCTTGAAAACATGCTAAGTGAAAGAAGTCAGTCACATATTATATGATTCCATATATATGGAATGTCCAGAACAGGCACATCTATAGAGACAGAAAGTAAATTAGTGGTTGCCTATAGCTGAGGGAGGAGGTCTTTAGGGGAAGTGGGGAATGATTGCTAATGGGTATGGGATTTCTTTTGGGTTGATAAAAAATGTTCTAAAATTGATTATGGTAATGGTTGCACAATTCCATAAATATACTAAAAACCACTCAGTTGCACACATTAAATGGGTAAATTGTATGTGTATAATTATGTATAATGTAAATTAGATCTCAATAAAGTAGTTATAAATTAAAAAAAACACAACAGACAGTCATTTTGTGTATGTTTCCTATGGGGATGTTGCCAGATTGAAAACAAGTAATTTTATATTATGAAACATAAAAATAATTTTTAATCAATTAAAAATATTCACCAACAACATACCTCTTCCACATCCAGTTTTTTCCTCAAGAAAGAAAGAAATGGTGGCTATCTCCTACAGTTCCATTTTAAATAGGAGGAAAATAGTTGTGATAAAAAGTTTCTTTTGTTACTCTACACTTGTATATGTATGTTCATGTATGAATGTACTTCAATAAAATTTTTAAAAAGTTTAAGCTTTAAGACTGATGTATTACATAATGAGATGGAAGCATTTATAGTATTCACATTTTTTCAGAAATTAAAGCTAACTCCTGATGGAAAAGTAATTTTAAAAATATATAATATAGGCATATATCCACACACCACACTATTTTGTCACTGATAACATAAGCTTTCAAACAGACAAGGCTTGTGTCCCTCTCTTCCTCATCCTGAGGTGCTCGCAGGCTGTCCATTTAAGATTGGGTACTTGCAAACCACATGACCTCATGAATGCTATCTTATCATATCACAGGTTCCTCAGACAGACCACAACAACCTAAATCAGACAGGCAGCAAAATAACACTAAGTCTTCGACACGTACTACTGGCATAACATTTTCAGCTGTCCAGCTTGTGGGGAGTGAAAATCTGATTATCTCACGTCCAACTGCATCAGTGAGATATGGTCCATGAAAAGCACATGATTTACTGCCCTAAAGACTTCCAACCACAATTTAAAATTTTTAGTTTTTGTAAATCTGAGAGAGCTAGCTATTCATCTCTATCAATTCCCCTTTAATAGACACTTAGTAAATTAGCAGAGCACAATTTCAAATGTTCCATTTCTTAAAAACTTCAATACTGTGTTATTTCTTTTTAAAACCAGTATTTTAAAATTGAATTACTTGACATAAAAGAAAATAAGGTATTTAAATGATTGACTATAATTCAAAATCTTGGCTTTTTTGAAGATCCTGGATTCTTAACATAGTTAAGAATGTTGAGCATATTCTTAAAAAAACTAGAGTGATGCACTGGGTAGCCTGGTGGAATTCAAATTGGCTCTGAAATCTATCTTTTGGACCAAAGTCTCAAAAAGACTAAAATTCAAAGTATTTTGAAAGATAATCAAGGAAATAGGTTGGAGTTTATGGGTTTCCTTTTGTTTGATTAATAAAGTTTTACCCTTAAGTCATCAGATCAATGGTATCTTCAGTACTACATACTAAAAACAAACTGAGTAGGAGAAATCGCTCTCTTTGGTTTCAGAGATGTCCCTCTCTACTGGCTTTCCTCTTAACTTTTACAGTTGCTCCTTCTTGGTCTCCTTTGTGAGCTCTTTACTTGCCTCCAAACCTTTCCTTTGCGTATCTGATGGCCTCTCTGCTTGAAATACCTTCTACTCTCCTTTCCCTGGCTATCTTCTATTCTTTCAATACAGAGTTCAGGCAGCCCACGCCCCATGTCTTTCTGACATTCTTCTAGGGCATAGCCCCATGTGGTTCTCCTGTAACAATGACCATACCAACTACCTGTCCCTACCAGTCTGAACTCCTTAATAACAGGGACTATGACTTTTATACTCCTAGCACAGGATTGAGCTGTAAGAAATTTTAAAGATCATTTAGTTTAACTGCTCTGGGATGCAGAAACTAAAACCAGGAACTAAGAGATGTTCAAATGTTCATTGATTTAATGAATATATGAAGTGACTTAATATCCTAAGGTCACACAGTTAATCAGTGGCAGAGCTGGGCCTAGAATCCAAGTTTCCTGACTTTAAGTCTACTGTACTAAAGATGATAGTTTCTTGACTGTTATTAAAAACAAGAGAAGTTGCCATGGATACAGATATTTTTTCTTCCTCTCCATTTTATGGATACTTTTAGAAGTACAAACATGATAATGAAAGCAGAAAACAGGAGATAGATAAAGAGCAGGGATAATCAGTTTTTGAATAAATGACAGAAATGTAAAAAATGAATATTTAATCATTGAAATCTGAGTACATGAGTAAATTCACTAGATTTTAAAACTGTAGCTCAGGGGAGTGGATGTGGTTCAAGTAGTTGAGCTCCCGCCTCCCACATGGGAGGTCCTGGGTTCAGTTCCTGGTGCCTCCTGAAAAAACAAAAACAAACAACAAGCAAAACAAACAAAAAAAACCAACCTAGAAGCTGATGTGACTCAGTGGTTGAGTGCCAGCTTCCCACATACGAGGTCCCAGGTTCAATCCCTGGCCCCTGGTACTTCAAAAAAACAAAAAACAAAACAAAACACAACACAACACAACACAACAAACAAAAAACGCTGTAGCTCAGTTTAGCATGCTATACCAGGCTGAATGAAATCTTCAAGCACATCCTATTAGTATTACTGTAAATGCCATATATTTAATACTATAGTTATGTTAAAAGTTTATTGGTATCATATATTATTGAAATGGTTTTAAACGTTTATCATTCATTTTCCTCTTGTCTACGTTCTAAGAGTATTCTACACTCTTAGGATTTTTTCATGAAACACTGAAAGTAAAAGGAAACTCTTCCACTTTCACTGAACATTAAATCTGTTAAGTAACTGTAAAACTTATCCCTATAGGCTTCATAGTTAGCTCATTTCCTTAAAAAAATGCTTATTACCATCTGCCTTCATTTATCACAACCCAAGTAGTATCTTGACTTCCAGTTTCCCTTGAAGTAGTTTCTTATGACTTATGCTTCCATTCTATTTGTCAGAGTAATTGCCGGGACCTTTCTGTTAACAAATTTACAGATCAGTACTAATAAACATTGTTTCACAATTGCATATTTGAAAATCTAGTTATATGCTCATTTGATGTAAAGTACTATTAAATAACTTCCTGCCCAGTGCTGGAAAAAAATAGTAGTGCTCAATGTGCACAACTGTTTTGGAAGTTCACAACTTCTGTAATAAAAATAAGTTTAAAAAATAATAATAGGGTGGGTTGGGGGAAAAATACACCAAATGTAAGATATGGACTATAGTTAGTAGTAAGATTTTGATGATATTCTTTCATAATTTGTAACAAATGTCTCACAACAATGCAAGGTGTTGGTGGTGGGTTGATGTACAGGACCCCTGTATGAGGTTATGCATGTTTGCTTTGTAAGTTCACAACTTTTACTATACACTTGTTTATTTATGTTCATGTATAAATGATATAATAATAATAATAATAATAAGAGGGTGGGTTGGGGGAAAATACACCAAATGTAAGATACTTTTGTTAGTAGTAATATTTTGAGGATGCTCTTTCATCATTAGTTAAAAATGTTTCATAACAATGCAAGGCATTGGTGGTTGGGTGATGTATGAGAGCCCTGTATGATGTTATGTATGTTTGTTTTGTAAGTTCACAATTACTATACACTTATTGTTTATGTATGTTTATGTATGAGTGATATGCTTCAAGAAATTAAAAAAAATAGTAGTGCTCAAAGACTCAAGGGGTTGTAGAAACAAAAGAAAACAAAACACTGGAGCCAGCTTAAAGTAGTTCCAACAGGCCAAGTGTGGGAGGATTTGAATCAGCAAATCCATAATTACAGAGTACTGTGTATGCCATGCCTTTTGAAAGACCCTAAGAAATATAAGATACAATTTTTGCCACCAAGGAATTCACAATTCAGCTTGGCCCTGAGCATCAACGAGAGTACACTAAGCATTAATTAAATGAAATTAAGTACTGTGTTATCTCCCATTTACGAACTGTTAAGTACTTATTATCAGTACCAACCATATATTCTTAATCAAATTAATTTTTCACTTTTCCCCACCAGGTGGAATTTCGTTGAGCGTATGACCACATTATATTTCCCATAGTGTCTGGCACATCTTAACATCCAAATCTTGCTTTACAATTTTAATTGGTTCTGTTCCTTGACCACATGATATATTTCTTGAGGATACTTATTTAGTTCTTTATATCTGGGAACTGGATATAAATAAATATCCCTAGTTTCAGGTCAATTCTGTATTCTCCAAGTTGGCTGCTCACCCATATTCTATCCTAGAGATTCTCTCCCACTAGACCTACCTTTTTTTTGTTCATACTCTCATCAATCAACTCCAGCTCCTTAATGAAATTATCATAATTAGAAATCCATATTTTACTAACACGTTTAAAATTCCTTTTTTTTTTTTCAACCTATAATGGGAAAGGGATACGTAGATGTACATAATTCGGTAGTATAAACTATTTTTATAAATGCAATATAAAACTGAAAGGTGGTCTAGAAGTCGTGAATAAAGGTAAGGTATTCTGTATGGTTTATTATTATTATTTCTTTCAATTTGGTATATTATGTATTCTTTTTTGGAGGCAAGGAATTAATGGAAAGATAAATAGTCCTGGAGTTAAAAAAAAAAAAATTACTCTGGAAACAATTATTGGTATTTGGTCACTAGTTAAACTGCAAACTCTTGAAGCAGAATGTATTGAGTTAATACAGAACTTCTGAAGCAGAAGAGTTAAATTAATTTATGTCCTCGGCTAAGCTTGTATTTCCTAGATAATGGGTACATTTGAAATTGGATTGTTATTTTTTATCTACTTCTAGGCTTCTGGAAGAGTCAAATTTGGTTATAAAATCTCAGCCGCCTCCGTTTTCACAAAAACATCTAATATTTAAAAGCTAAGGTTTTTCCATTTATAACAGCAACCAAAAGAATGATATATCTAGGAATAAATCTAACCAAAGAAGTAAAGGACTTGTACACAGGAAACTACAAAACATTGCTCAAAGAAATCAAAGAACACCTAAATAAATGGAAAGACATTCTGTGTTCATAGATTGGATGACTAAATATTCTCAAGATGTCAATTCTACCCAAAGCAATTTACAGATTCAACACAATCCCAATGAAAATTCTAACAGCCTTCTTTGCAGAAATGGAAAAGTCAGTCATCAAATTTATATGGAAGGATAAAGGGCCCTGTGGTAGTTTGAGATTATGAATTCCAAAAAGAGAGATTATGTTTATAAATTGGTCTGTTCCTCTGAGTGTGATGTCCTTTGATTGCATTAGAATCGATGAGGGGCTTCTCATTATGTTTACTTAATAAAATCAATTTAGGGCTTCCAATTGGGCTATGTCAGTAAGGCGTAGCTCGGGTTGAGACCCTGCCCCCTTTGGCCTATATAAACGGATACTCACTCAAGAAGACACACAGAAGAAGACAAAGAAGAGGAAAGCCATTTGCCTGATAGAACAGAGCAGCTGAGCAGTTGAGCAGCCCCAGAAAGAAATGAGCCCTATGCCAGAGACTGATATAGGAAGTTTGGAAAGACCAGGCAGAGATTGCCTACCATATTGCTTCAACACACGACAAATGACTTTGATGAGAAAGCAACCTTGAGCTGGACTCTTTAGGGCCTTGTAACTGTAAGCTTTTACCCCAAATAAATGCCTTTTATAAAAGCCAACAGATTTCTGGTACTTTGCATCAGCACCCCTTTGGCTAATACAGGCCCCCCCAAAATCAAAAACATCTTGAAAAAGAACAAAGTTGGAGGACTCACACTTCCCAATCTTAAAAAACATTTTACAAAGCCAGAATAATCAAAATAGCATGGTTCTAGCACAAGGAGAGACATATAGACCAATGGAATAGAACTGAGAATTTAGAAATCATTCCTCACATTTATAACCTAATGGTTTATGACAAGGGTGCCAAGTCCACTCAATGGAGAATAATAGTCTCTTCAACAAATAGTGCTGGAAAATCTGGATGTCCCTGTGCAAAAGAATGAAGGTGGACCCCTACCTCACACCATATACAAAAATCAACTCAAAATGGATCACAGACCTAAATATATGAACCAGAACTACAAAACTCCTTCAAGAAAATATAGGGAAGCATCTTCAGGGCCTTGTGTTAGGTAACATTTTCTTAGACTTTACACCCAAAGCTCAAATAACAAAAGACAAAACAGATAAATGGGATCTCATCAAAATTAACTTTTGTGCCTTAAAGGACTTTATCATGAACATAAATAAACAACCCTACTCAATGGTGGAAAATATTTGGGAACTACATAGCCAATAAGGGGTTAATATTCAGAATATATAAAGAAATCCTACAACCGAACAACAAAAAAAGACAAACAACTCATTTAAAAGTAGGCAAAAGACTTGAATGGGCATTTCTCCAAAGAATATATACAAATGGCCAAAAAGCACATGAGAAGATGTTCAACATCACTAGTTACTAGGGAAATACAAATCAAAACAACCATGAGATACTAGAATCACTACTATTCAAAACAAAACAAAACAAACCAGAAAATAACAAATGTTGGAGAGGTTGCAGAAAAACAGGAACACTCATTCATTGCTGGTGGGAATGCAAAATGGTGCAGTGCTGTGGAAGAGTTTGGTGGATCCCCAGAAAGTTAAGTAGAGAATTACCATATGACCTGGCAGTCTAAACAAACATACAATGGAATATTATTTAGTCATAAAAAGGAATGAAGTTTTGATACATGCAACATGGTTGAACCTTGAAGATATCATGTTGAGTGAAATAAGACACAAAAGGACAAATATTGCATGACCTCACTGATATGAAATAATTAGAATAAGCAAACTCATAGAGTCAGAATCTAGAATATAGGTTACCAGGGGACAGGGTAGGTATAGAGAATTAAGAATTAATTCTTGGGAGTGGATGCTCAAGAAGCTGGTGCCCACCTCCTACATGGGAGGCCCCAGGTTTGGTTCCTGATGCCTCCTAAAGACAATGAGCAGATGCTGCAACTAGCAGATACCACAACCAGCAGATGACACAACTAGCAAGTGGCAGATGTGGTTCAAGCGGTTGGGTACTTGCCTCCCACAAGGGAGGTCCTGGGTTTGGTTCCCGATGCCTCCTAAAGAAGACATGTAGACAGACGAGGGAGCCATCTCTGGGGGCCGGGGCGGGGAGAGGGATAGGAGGAAAAAAAAAAAGCTGAATGAGGCAGACATTAAAAAAATAAAATTTTAAAAAAGACATTGCTTGAAAAAAAAATTAATTCTTAAATTGTACAGAGTTTCTATTTGGGTTGATTGTAGAGTTTTGGTAATGAATATTGGTTATGGTAACATAACATTGTAACCAATAGCACTGAATTATGTATGTGAATGTGGTTAAATGGGGAAATTTTAGGTTGTATATGTGTTACTAGAATAAAAGTTAAAAAACAAAACAAAACAGGACTATGCAACACAAACAGTGAACACTATTGTAAACAATGGACTATAGTTAATAGCACAATTATAAAAATGTTCATGAATTGTAACAAATGTACTAATGCAAGGTGTAGTAATAGGGTGTTATATCGGAACTCTGTATTTTATGTATAATTTTTCTGTAAACCTACGACTTCTCTAATTAAAAAAAAAATCTAAGTGTGGTAGTTTGAGACTGTAGGTACCCCAGAAAAGATCATGTCCTTAGATTTCATTTGGATGAAATCAAATTTATCTACTTCTTTTGTTGCTTTTGGTGTCACATCTAAGAAACTACTGCCAAATCCCAGATCATAAAGATATGCCCCTACGTTATCACTGTGGTGGTTTGAAGCTGTCTGTACCCCAGAAAAACATGTTCTTAAAGTTAATTGATTCCTGTGTGTGTGAACCTAATGTAGGTGGGACCTTTTGATTAAATTACTTCAGTTAAGGGCCTTTGATGAGATTACTTCAGTGAAGTGTGACCCAGGGTGGGACTTAATCCTCTTACTGGAGTCTTTATAAAGGAGATGAATATGTAGAGAAAAGACATTTTTTTTAAATAAAGGAGATGAATATGGAGAGGCAAAACAGGAACTCAGAGACGAACCATGGAAGTTGAGAAAGAAAGCCACAGATGGAGCAGCCACAAGCTGAAAACAATGGAGCTGGAGCAGAAGGCAAAGACCAGCAGATGCCACCATGTGCCTTATCACCTGCAGCCAGTCTTTGAGGGACAGAGCATCACCTGATGCCTTGATCTGGACACTTTTCTCAGCCTCGAATTTATAACCTAGCAAGCCAATAAACCCCCATTGTAAAAGTCAACCTCTTTCTGGTATATAGCCTTGGCAGGCTTGAGAAAACCAAAACACTAAAGAAGCACGCACTTGAAACTGAAGCAGAATCTGAAGGTTCAAGTTAGACACATTTTCCAGTCTTGGATAGAACAGAAATCTAGAACCTGTCCCTGAAAGAATGGTAAATGAATATGAAGTGAGAGTAGATTTTCACTTAAGTAGACACTGGGTTCTCATCAGTAGGAATGTGGTAAGGCTGGGGGTATAAATCAGAAGCTAGAAAGCCTGGGCATTAGTTTCATCTCTGCCACTCAGTAGCTGTGTAACTTTGGGTAAGTCCCTTAACTCTTGGGGCCTCAGCTTCCTCATTTATCAAATGAAAAAAATACATAAACTTTAAAAACACTTTTGGCTTAAAAATATATGAATCTTAAATCTCAGCTTTAAATCTTTTACACAGTGATATTATTCCAGACATAACAAAAAATTGTGCACAGCACAATTATCTTGTGACTTTAAATAAGATAAACTGTTTATCCAAGATAAAATGGCACATATAAAAGGAATAAGAGAAATAGTCTCTCATTTAACAAGGTCATTAGGAATGAGTTTTTTAAATCTATAAATAGAGGTTGTAAGATTTAAAAACAGAACTAATTCAAGGG
Organism: Cabassous unicinctus; assembly: GCA_029593785.1. Lineage (NCBI taxonomy): Eukaryota > Metazoa > Chordata > Mammalia > Cingulata > Chlamyphoridae > Cabassous > Cabassous unicinctus. The sequence goes on from JAQZBX010019429.1 coordinate 10,401, forward strand.
TCTTAAAGCAATTTTCACAGGGGTACAAGTATGGTCTTTTATTATCTACATGGCAGCAAAGTATAAGAACTATTTATTTGCACTGTGACTTGTATGAGCATGATACTTTACATTGCTCTGATTAGAAAAAGAACAAATTTAAAGGATTAATTTCTTTTATTAAGAAGGTACCACACTGGGAAAACTAGCATTTTCTATTGTAAAAACATACATGAATGTTTATAATTCCACATCCTGAAAATTTTCTGAAAATAAACAAATTGACTAAAATTACATCATTAGCAACCATCAGTACAAACTGAAAACATTATTTTTGATTTTTATTTCTGCTTCCTAGAAGTAAACTGGGGTCATCAATTAGTTTGTAGGTAAAATATCTATTCTAACTTTGTGTACCATTCTGTAAACTAGTTAACACACTTGGGGTGTTTCAAGATCTAAAAGGAAATAAAAGCTTGTAGAAACAGGCAGTATAGAATAAGCATTGCAGTTTTCAAAAAACAAAGTGCACATACAAAACAACTAATACCATTCAGTTTGAAATTTAAGAGAAAGAAATAGTTCTGCAAAGAATTAGAGAATCAAATGACTAAGTTCTTTTCTATCTTTAATATTCTGGTTTTAATCCATCAAACTGAATGAGTCTTTTTAAAAAGTTTCTTATAAAAATTTCAAATTAAAATGATTTTATTAATTACTTTTAAATTGTAAAATACATGCACCAGGAAAATAAGATTTGAATAGCACAAAACGGACACTGTGATTTGATTCTTCAAGTTATTTAAAAATCCCAATTTAACAGCAATGAGTATATATTAAAATTATATTAAGAATGCATAGAATATTTTAAAAAAAGTTTTTGGCAGATATTTCATTAAATCCATAGCTTGAGTATATAGAAACAGAGTTATCAGAATTTAAAAACTTAAAGAGCATTCACACATAAACCTTTTTAAGTCAAACTTCAGTAAGAACTTTGTTTAGATTTCCTTTTTTTAACTCAAACTCATCACCTATTTGGCTGGTAGAAAGAACAAAAGAAGACACCTGTGACATATAGTAATTTAACTGGGAAAAAAAAAGTCTCCCAACAAAGGAGACAGGGTGACAAACACCTGAGTACTGAAAACTAGCACAACAGCTATCACTGGAAAGAAATCTGCGGTACGTTATTTTTAGCATACTATAATATTTCTTTTGCCAGCCTTGTCCTGAAGTAACTTACATTTCTCTAATTTCTTCAGGAAGCGGGATCTTAGTAACTATTCAGTCACAAATAGACCATTCCTCCTTTCAGGTTCTTTCTTAAATCATTTATCATTCTCTGATAAATGGTAAAAATGGTGATGAAAACTTTTTAAATAAGTTCATTCTTAAGAAGGATCAGGGAAATTAAAAACATAGTTAAAATATCTATTCTGTAATACTCCCTCTTGAAAGTCTTCCTTCTGTGGGCTCCTGTGTCACCTCATTCTCTGATTTTCCTCCTATCCCACTGGTGGTTTTAGTCTTCTTTGCTGACTTTTTCCTCTCGACATTAAATGTTGGAAGTGCCCCAGAATTTGCTCTTGGACTCCTTTCTCCTTATGTACAAATACCATTTATATGCCAGTGACTACTAAATTTATATTTTTATCTCTGACCTCTCCTTGGAAATCCAGATTCACATATCCATTGACTACCTGATATCTTCATTTGAATGTTTAACAGGAATCACAAGCTTAACATAAATGAAGCTGAACTCTTGAACTTCTATCCTCCCCCAACTTCAGTAAATGGCACCAACCATTCGTTCAATTGCTCGAGTCAAATCTCTGGAGCCACTGCCTTCTTTCTTTCATGCCCCTCAATATAATCCATTGGCAAGTTCTTCACTTCTAAAATATACCCCCAATACATCCACATTACTAAGATCTCCACTTCTTTTATCCTTCTAATTCAACTTTGTTCTTACCTAGATTATTTTAATAGCCTAACTAAATTTCCGTTTCCATTTTTGCCTTCATATGGCAGGCAGGGCAAATCAGATCACCTCATACTTGCTTACAACCATCCACAGGGTTCCCACTATACTAAGAATAAAAACCAAACTATTTAATCAGGTTTAGAAAGCATTGTATGTGATCTGACCCCACCTACCTCTAATCTTATCTCATACCATTTGTCCCTCTCTCCACTTACACTCCAGCCACATTAGTGTAGTTTCTCCAACAGGCTAATTCATTTTCATTCTGGGGTTTTTGTGCTAGTTGTTTCTTCCGCCTGGAATGTTCTTTTCACTGATTTTTGCACATCAGGGCGCTTCTCAGCTGTCCTATTTCAGCTTATATGTTAACTTGTCAGCAAAGCCTTCCATGAACATCATTTATTCATTAAAAACATTTTCACAGAGTACCTACTTCAAGCCAACATTGTTCTAGAACCTGGGAAAAAGGTACTCAATTGCATAATAATTGGAAAATGTACAACAGTACCATAATGAGAAACCTTAAGAATGGCTTAAATTAGAAGATTTTGACAATGCTGATAAGGATGTAAACCTTTCTTCACTGCTCATGGGATTGTAAACTGGCACAACTACCTTGGAAAACTGTTTTGCAGTATCTATAACAGTTGAACAGAGGCATACCTGTTACCCAGCAATTTCACTCCTAAGTATATAATTGTGTCCCCCCAAAAGGCATGTTTAAGTCCTAACCTCTAGTCCTGTGAATATGAGCTTATTTGGAAATGGGGTCTTTTAAGGGTCTTTGAGGAAATTATTAAATTGAGGCCCAGCTGGTTTAGAGTAGACCCTAATCCAATACGACTGCTGTACTTATTAGAAGGGGAGAGGAGACACAGAGATAGGGAAGAATGCAGTGTGAAGACAGAGAAAGACTGAAGCCTAAGGAATGCCAGCAAACCACTATCAAAGAGGAAAGGACAAGAAAGGATTTTCTCCAAGAGATTTCAGTTCTAGCCACCAGAACTGAGAGACAATAAATTTCTGTTGTTTAAAGGTACCAAGTTTGTGGTACTTTGTTACAGTAGCCTAGGAAACTAAGACAATAACCATTCCTAGAACATCCATCAGAAGCACAACCAGCACATTACCATCAAGAACAAGTGAAAACACATAATCTGTATTCCAAAAACCTTTTCAGTTGTTTAGTGCGCATTTACAGTACTGTAAATGGTAGCAAGGCTCCAAAGGATCCAGAGAAGCCTAGTCAACTGGTAATCAGGTTTAACCACAGGATTCCACTTCCCAAGAGGTCTATACCTAAATGAGTCCTGAGCACAATTCCTTTGGCTTCTAAACAAGAATACCTTTCTAACTTCTACTTCCCTTTCCTGGCATTTAGAAAAGATTCTTTGTCTTTAGTGGTGAGCAGCTGTAAGAAGCAAGTCCTGTGTTGCAAAAGTAGGCGGCTTATTCATTCCTGGAACCTTTCAATTTTGTTTCATGCTTCTGACTTAAATGCTCTTGATGACCAATTTGCCTGGCAAGTTTCTATTCATCTGTCAAAAACCAGCCCAGATGTTGTTACAAACTTATATCCCTGTATATTTCTAAGGAGGCCAAATAGCAGATGGTGGTTAAGCATGGGCTTGGAGTCATATGGCCTGAACTAAAATCCTACCTCTACTACTGACTACAGTATGACTGTGGGAGTTATTTAATCTCCCTAAACCTCAGTTTTATAACATGTAAAATATGAATGATAATGATGCTACCTACTTAATAGGACTGTCGTGAAGATTAAAAGAAATAAATTAAGTATAAGACTTAGTAGTGTCTGGCACAAGGGAACTGTTAAATAAATGGTAGCTACTAAACTATCCTACTGCTATACTTTTCACAGTGTATTGCAATTTGTTTGTATGCCTACCTCCATCGTTAGACTGTGAACCCCTGAGTTGCAATCTTCTTTATCTTCAGTTCTAAACCCAGTGCCTAGTACATAGTAGGTGCTTGATGATAGATGGGGAGGGAGGGTTGGAGGTATTCACTAAGGAATAAGGGAAGCACTTGAACTGGAGTGAAGGATGCAAGTCAGGGCTTTTCTGTGTATGCCATGATGGGGTGTGGGGAGTGGGGGAGGATTTAACCACAGCTCTTGCCAGGCCTGGGGCAGCAAGATTTTCCACAATGGCTTCTGTGAAGGTCTTAACAGGGGTTAAGAGGCTCCAAATTCAAACATTTCTATAGGAAATAGGTAAAATTAGGGATAAAATTAGTAAGGTGATGAGGGTAGGAACTGCAGAAGTTAGGAGTCAGAGAAGGCATTAGGATGGACCACAGTAACCAGTAGGAAGGGAAGATAAACCACCATTTGCAATGCTAGCAGGGAGAGATGGGGAGTTCTTGTGGCTATGTCAAAGGCAGAATCCACTGATTACTGGATGTATTCAAATTCATGGGTCAGGGAGAAACTGTTAACATACTGTCATTAATTGCCATTCTTAAGATTCTGAATATTGATAACATGTTTTCTAATCTAATGTTTATGTAAAGCAGCACAGAAAAGAATTAATCCCAGCTCAACAATTTATTATTTGTATGACTCTGGGCAAGTTAATTAATCATTGTACATCTCAGTTTCCACATTCATGCAACTTAGAACAATACCACCTTCATGTGGGATTATTATAAGGGTTAGTAATCATAAATATGAAGAGATCTCATAAATATGAAGTGTCTGACACAATGATATTTGGCCTATAGTAGGTACTTAATAAATTATAACTATTATTTTATAGGTCAACAATAAAACAGTCATTTATAAAAAATAACTTAATTCTCCTTACTATTTTATATAGTTGACTATGCTAAGTGGTCATAGTTGTTATATATACAATATTGCTGTATCTTCAGGAACATGAATATGCAAAGTTTATCCCCTTCAATATTTCCTTCAACATTTAAAGTACAAAAATTAGCTAGCAGAGTGACTACTGATAGTCATATGCTCAAACACAATATTAATATTTCAAAATAAATTTTTATGTTGAAAGCTAAAGATTTTGGTAAATTACAGCATACAGGTAAATGTTAAATTGGAGAGATTAGATTGACTTCGGTTGTCTTTTTTTATTGTGAAGTCATGAAAAGGCTAGAACAAAAAGAGTAACAACTATTTAACCCCCCTTCCACTCAAAGGGCTGGTCCAACAAATAGTAATTTTCATATTAAGTTTACAGCAACCAGCATCTTGGTTTAAATTTTCACCTATTTTCACTTATCCTCTCTTTAGTGATAAAACGTTGAAATAGGTGAACATATTAAAATCTGCTCAGAAAACATAATGAAAACAAATCTCAAATTGTAGATCCATAATGGTTTCATATTACCTAGTAAGTTTAATCTCTTTGAGAACCATAACCTGGTTCTACCCAGTCTAGCCTTATTTCCCACAACTTGGTCACATTAATTCTTCAGTTGAATCTGGACTCTTCTGAACTCCTAACCTTTTATTCACTCTCACCTCTGAAACTTTACTTGTGCTGTCCCCAGCTATACTTTACTCACCCCTCCTCTCTATCATGTTTTCTAACCGGGGCCTGTTTAGGCCTAAGACTCTGGCCTACTCTGAACTGCACAATTAGGACCTCATCACAAAATTCTAGTCTTTAATATGCACAATTTGTTATTTATTTTAAAAATAGAAAATTCTATACTTTTGATTAATTTTCCTTTTATGTGTGTATAAGACACTTTCACAGGCATACATTAAAAACTGACATTAAAGTTAAACCTCACATGGACTATTTTTTTTCCAGCTCTCGTGTGGATAATATCTTCATTTGTAGTCAAGAAACATAACAGGTAAAATTAATGTTTTTGTTGACTTGATTTTTAAAATAGTTTTAGAAATGAAGTCAATCCATATAAAATTTAATTTAATTTAATTTACAATTTTCTTTTTTTTTTAAATTTAATTTAATTTTTTTTAGGTACCAGGGCCAGGGATTGAACCCAGGACCTCGTATGTGGGGGAGCCATGCTCAGCCACTGAGCTACACCGGCTTCCCCTACAATTTTCTTAATGCACCAACATTAAAGCCTCTTTATGCCTAAAAGTCAAAATTTTAAAAGGGAGATTCCTTTGTTTTAGTCATAATTTTCTTTGGGAATGCCTTTTAAATATAAGAAATAATCCTTAGGGTTCTCAAAAGAATAAGAATTCTAGGACATGCCTATTTGTAATTTGTTTTTCATACATGGCTATTGGACCAAAACAGATTGCAAAAATTGCACACAAATAGGCAATTATACAATATCCTGAATTTTGCAAATGTTGTCATGGCTGAAAATCAATATTTATTGATCTTTAAATTTGATATATTATTTATTATTGAATGACCTGAAAAATCTCAGGAAAAATTAATTAAACCACATCTAAGATTTATCATTTTTGTTAGTATTTTGTTTGTTCTTCATTCAGAATTTACTCTTAGATTGATTACTCCAAGGGTTTTACTCAAATCACTCAGACCTTAACTGAAGGGAGTAATACCAGGAAAGGGTAACGTCCAAAGTTTTTCTTTGAAGCTTAAATTCATTTAGTAGCCAAAATGAGTTTCCTTTTTACTTCTTAAACAAATGAAGGTTTTTTTTACCTTTTCAAATTTCATTACTATAAGTAAACATTATTTTACAAATAATCCAAATAAATATGTTTTTCCATTCATGCTTAGCCAGGCATTTGCCATTAGAAAACAGTAAAGGACAAAGAAATTGACCAATGCCACATTAACAAAAAGTGTCCCTCTAATCAAAATACATTAGTTTAAATATTGTTAAGTTACTTGATATTGTTCCTAGTAAAAATATCTAAAAATTTCATGAGTTGAATCTCACAGATTCAAGGTAGTGCCAGTTTAAAAAGCATTCAGATACTAAGAAATCTGTTAACTGATATTAGGCAAGTATCCTTTTTTGCAATCTCAGTAATACCACCATCAGCGTAAAAGAAGACAAGAGTAAAAAGACTTCCCTCTACCCGCAACGGTAAATACCACAAATCTATTCTATAGGTAGAAGGAAAATTTTAGTTAAATTTAAGTTTCTTTGATGTCTAGGCAAAATATCAAGGGTTTTCACAGTATACTTTTAAAATATCTAATATTTATCATGCAAATATTACTCAAACATTTTAGGTCATGATGGAGAGGTTTAACAAAAATAAATCATGAGTATTGGGATAGAAAAATCCTAGTTAAAAAGAAGACAATCTTTTAAAATATTTTTATTAATTATAATCAAGGATTCATAGAAAATATTTAGCATGAAAGAGTCAGTCTTATAACCAGTAACAAAGTGTTGTTACAATACAGAGGAAGGAAGAAAGAAATATGTGAAGATCAAAATTTATCACTTACCTCATGATTCAGCTCTGCTATCTGATCTTTCAGTTCCCTAATATACTGGTTAGAATCAGACTTGTTAAGTTGTCCTTGAAGCTTTCCTTCTTCTTTCTGTTTTGTGACAATACGACAAAGCAAAAACAAGAAAAAATTTTCATAGCATGTACTCAAATATTTCAAGATATACAACAGCGTAAGTGCATATTCTTTAATTAGCTGAGTTCTGAACAGATTTACTCTCAATCTCTGAAAAATAATTTTTAGTGAACTATACCGAATATTTCTTAATAATCTTTAGTAAGAGTTGTTTACAATAAATACAATTTACAAAATGTACCTTTTGAAGGACTCTTAGAAATCGATTGAATAGGTCTACTAATGAAAAAATTATCATAAAATTTCAAAGTCATTTATTTAATGTAGCCAATTCGTTATCTTGAGGGCAGATATTTCAATATCCATAACATAAGAAATTCAATGCTTAAGTCAAGAAGGTGAGGAGCCTCCCACAGTATACCTGGAGGTTTGCTTTTGCGTGGGGAACAGAGAAAGGGAAAAAAGAAAAGGTTCTGCAAATCACTCCAAAAAGGGGAGGACATTTCTGAGGCTTCTCGGTTTAATTGCTCAGAAATAAGAGTTGGGAGTTTCAAATATAGCTGATTAAAAGGTGCTGCTATCTAAAAAGCAGCTCCAGAACAGTGTTGGATCCATTTCTGAGGAAAATAGACCCAGTAGGAGAGAGATTGCCTTTTTTTGGTACCACCTGAAAGAAAATATGAACTTTTTAGACAAAGAGCTTATTAAAGAGAGGAAACAAAGTTATTTTTGATATCTCCAGATTATAATCTGTGTTGATGCTTAAAATGTTAAGCTCTGATCCAGAAACATCTACTGAAACTACTGAATAACTCGATACCAGAAGTAACTTATTTTTAACAGTTGCCAACCACCCAGTTTCCTTTCAAGGAGACAATCACTGTTAGCTTTTTGCTATACTCTTCCTGTGATATTTTGTACATACATAATCAAACACACATATTCTTACCCATACCATAGACAATATATACTATTCTGCACTTTAATCTCTCAACAGTACAGCTTGGAAGATCATTCCATATCAGGATACACAGAGCAGAAAAATATACATTCTGATTTGAGAGAGCTTTGAAGTTCATGTAAAAGTTATCTTATCACTGAGTACTTATAGGTTTTTTAAAAATAGGTTTTTAAATGTGTTTTTGGTCTTTTACAATTACCCTGAGAGTAATAGGTTGCAGTGAAGAGCATTTTCCAACATGTAGATCTCTACTGCTGACTTTTATACTCATAGTGAGAAGGGACCTTGAACATCATCTGATTTGGTCCTCTCACCAAAGCCAAGTCCACCCTCCACTTTCCTTCTATACACCCTCCCCTAACACCGTTGGCAGAAAGAAAACTAACTAGAACCTGGGTAGCTCCACTGCATAAGTCAGGGCACCACTCCAACAAGACTGCTCTTCTGCATTAACTGTCCATTTCTGTACTTGCCTCGTTTGCATCCCTAACCAGCCCTTAGTCTTTGTTCTTCAAAAATCCTTTCATCAGGTTAGCCCTGTAAGTCCCGTTTCTTGGCAATCTGTCTTATAAACCTTTACTGGAATATGGATTAGGAGAGTTTAGTGTAACTAATGTTTGTATAGACATAAAAACACAACTATAGCTTCTTTCTACATCCTTTAGAAACTCTTCTTACATATTTAAACCAATTAATATAAAATACAATCCTCTAAATAAAGTAGTTTTATTCAATGATTACTAGATTATAAATGTACTAGGCTTCTTAAATATATATGATACCTTATCATTTTTAGCCATAAGCCCATATTTAAGAAAAAACAGAAAACATGTTTTTGTAAATTTAGTTAGAAATATTAGCTTAATCCAACCACCAGAGATGTGTAGAACCAACAGAAAAACAGAGATATGTCAGAGTGCTAATCAAACCATCTCTGAAACCTTCCCTACCTGCTTTTCCATTTACATGAACCAAAAAAGTCCCTATCCTATTTAAACCAGTTTGAATTTGGGTTTCTGTCACTTGCAACCAAAATAAAAATAGCTATCATTTATTGAGCACTTAGCTCTTCTCCACTGAGGTTCCCCAAAGGAATTAAGCCCTAATACCTAAAGCATCTGTTGATTGTAATTATCTAACTTAACTCCCATGTATCCAGAATTGTATTAACTATGCACTACCTTTGGGAGATTTGAGAAAAGTTACTCAAATCACTTTCTGTAGGATTTTGTTTGACTTATGAAGCCCTGGTGGAAGAAGATGGGTGTATATAATGTGCCAGGACTTTTTCTAAGCCCTTTATGTGTAATCATCACAATAAGCCTTTCTGATAGATATTATTATTCCTACATCACAGAGGAGGAAACAAGAATGAAAGACTGAATCAACTGGTTGTCTACGAATCGGGGATTTTTCATCCTAAATTATAGCAAATTCTGCACATGAGAAAAAATGGAGACAAGAGTATGGAGATTTATGCAAAGGACCAAGTAAATTAGCTTTCTTGGATTTGTTGCAAAAGTCTCATATCTTTACTTGAATATTTATTTTAGCCCCTGCTGACTTAAATGGGAATTGCAATATGAAAAGAATTAATGATGAAATACTACAGCCACTTGCATTTATGGCCCTAAGCTAATGACCCATGCTATCAACTTATAGCTGTTCAGCGCTGCTTACGAATACTTAGGTCTGCATTTTATTTTTAATCATCCCACTTTTTCAATGAAATATTTCAAAGGCACAGAACAAGAACAAAAGAGGAATATAATAAAGACTAATGAACCTGCTATCCAAATTCAGTCTGTTTCAGGATTATCTCCTAAAATCTTCCATGGCTCTAGACTTATTCCATTTCAATTCTGTATATTCTCAAAATGAGAAAGGATGTTGTCAAGCAAAGCAGAATAAGTGAGTGAATGAACCAGGAAGGAAAGGAAGGAAGAATGTAGGAGAAAGAAAAACTTTATGGAAGGAGAATATTCACTATGTATTATTCTTATAGAATATATTCTCCATATACCATAGGTGACACGAGAAATGGCACAGTAACAGAGTACGTAGATATATTTCCAAAGGAGATTTATTTGATGTAAATACTCATTTTGGATACATACGCTCAGATCTACATTTTCTTGTGGCTTTGTTTCATCTTATTTTATTTCACATCATATTCACTCCCCTGAAATGGCTGATTAAATGGAGTGTGCAATCTACTCCTAGGAAGAAATCCTAGATGAGATGGAAAGGCTAGATGTTGGTGGTATGGAATCAGACTTGGAGAAAGGTACCTTTAAATCTGGTCCCAAATGAAGGCAAAATTCTTGAGGATTTTGGACAGCCCATGTCCAAATGTCATGTTGGATAACAAAAATTTTCTGTGCAAATAGATGACAAAGCCCAATGTAAGTCCTAATGTTTTAAGATAGAAGCCCAAGAAAGCAGAAAGACTTTAAATTTGAAAGGCTGTAGAATCACCAGTAATAATATTAATTCTTTCCTAAAAGGAAATTTGCAATGAAAAAAAGAAATTTGGCAAGATAGGTATCACTAAATCTGTTCTGCAAAAAGGCACTGAGGGACTCCAAAAATTGGTCTCCTCCAAAAGTGGGTCTCAGTAGGATTGAGCTAAAAATTTTGTTAAAACACCTCGATTTCTGTGGAGGAGAGGTACTATTTAATGAAAAAACAGGGCAGCTAAGAAATTTTACAATAAAAATGCCGCAATGTTTTAAACTTAAGAAAAAGAGATTCCTGTAAGAAATTGAAGCTCTCTTAGATTTTAAAATAAAAGTGTCCCTTGTCTCTGATTCACTGTAGAAATAAGGCAGAATTTCAAAGAAGAAAGTTTTATATTTTTGATCAAATCCAATCATACACAACTGTCCTTTATAGATTTAAATATGACTTTATAAAGCTTAATGCCAGGTTTCTTCTATACAACTTTTACATACAAAAAGACTATGATGCATATTACCATTGTTTCTATGGACCAACCACAGAAAACAAATAACTTGCAAGGCATACTAGGTAAACTGAGTAAAGATGAAGGGTTATTCAACTCTAGGTTCTAGCAGTGACTCCCAGGGCTAACACAATTATGATTTCAGCACATTTGTCACACACTAGTGGCACACCATTGTGACACACACACCAGTTGGTTTCTGTATGGGTCTCTGTATGGGGTATTCTGATTCAACAGTCTACCTTAAGGGAACGATATCCGATATTTCATATAAAAGCAAAAAAGTGACAGGTGGCCTAAGTGCTATTTAATAAACTAAAATGTATAAATTACCTTTTATTTTTAAATTTGTGATTTTTATGTTCTACAAATGTACTCTCATTTAAATATTTGAACTCAAAGCTTTTTAGGATCCTCTTCAAGTGAACAGCTACACACTTACAATTCAGAAAAACACAGCAATTAACTAGTACATTTTATGACACAGATATCAATTTACTCCTGAGATGGTTTATTCAATTATCTCATGTCAAGATTTTTTTGTCAAGTATTTTTATAACTTTCTATTTTCAAGCAGTGTCCACATGGTTGTTTCTGATAAGCAGGTGGGAAAATGTCAGCTACACTAATAAATTTACCAGGAACCTGCATTTTCTTGAGGTTTTCTTTTGGTCTAGCTGATAACAACAGATTGCCAGTTAACTGGTTTCCTAGTCAAAACTAATTAAATAAGCAACAAACTTAAAGAAAAAGAGGTCCAACATAATTTTGGTATGCTGTAATTTCACTGAACAGACCTTAAATACATACATTTAATCACTTAATAAATGGAATTTTATATTGAGAGCATAAAGTAATATTTTAAAGGTTTAGATGCATATTTTACTCTTGGATATTTTAAGCAATTACCATTATGATGTTTGTAACAATCGATTTATATTAAGGCCTTAAGCTGTAGAGGTTTGTATATGAGCCCATTAATCTAAAGGTCTTCGATAACTCTAGTTAACAATATGCATGTTGGTGTTTTTAGGGATACGGCGTAACAATGTCTGCAACTTACTTTGAAATGCATCAAAAATTAAGATGGCTAGAATAATAGATATAAGAATATCTGCTAAAGCAAGAGATAAAGCAAATAAATAAAAATATTAATCACAGAATGGAGTGGGTTTATGGGTGTCCACTGTACAATTCTTTCAACTGTATGTTTGAAAATTTTCACACTAAAATACTGAGAGGAAAAAGTCATCAGTAAAAAACAATTCAGGGAAGCAAATGTGGCTCAAGTGACTGAGCTCCCGCCTACCAGGGAGGACCTGGTTTGGTTCCCGGTGCCTCTTAAAGAAGACAAGTAAGACAGCAAACTGGTGTGGCAAGCTGATGTAACAAGATGACACAATAAGAGACACATGGAGAAAAACATAATGAGAGACACAACAAAGCAGGGAGCGGCAGTGGCTCAAGCGATTAGGCACCTCCCTTATACATGGGAGGTCCCAGGTTCGTTTCCTGGTGCCTCCTAAAAAAAAGACAAATACACAACAAACAGACACAGCAAATGCAAACAATGAGGGAGTGGGGAGAAATAAATAAATCTTAAAAAAAAAAACCCACAAAAAACAAAAAAATTCATTCCCCTCTCCCGTACCAGTATCTGCTAAAAGTAAGCACTGATACACAATGTACTTCATTTACCTATGAGAAAAGATTATATCTTCCAAAGATAACGATTCTTCATTTAAAATCTACCCATCATTTAAAATCCAGGAATGCATAATACCTATACCTTCTTTACATTTTACTGGAAACTTAAAAAAAACAAACTGAAAAGTAATGCAAATAAGTCATAGAAATTAGGACTTCATTAATACAGAATATAATTTTGGGGCAGGCTGAGCTACGGTTGACCTTTATGATAGAGTTTGTGGTTGTTACCTCAACAACCATTCCTTCTCCTCCCTCACCCACATTATGTGGCCATCGGATTGGAATTATTCCACCCCTAATCCTTCGTAGGCTCTGACTGGTAGCATTTAAACCAAACAGGATAATATTCTGCCACCGTGATTGGTTCAGGGGTTGCTAAATAGTGTGACTTTCAGAACTTTTGCTGGAAATTATGGGGTACAGATTCTTATTCTGGATATCATGATAGGTGGATATGAAGCTCACCTGTTGGCCATTTTAACATGGTGAGGAAAACCTCTCAAGGATGAAAATGATGAGGAGGGCAGTGCCTTCAGAATCATGGTTAATTGCACCAAGTTGGAGCTCAAATCAAACTTTTCCTGAGGCATGTCCTATTTTTGGACTTTTCAGTTACATGAGACAATAAATCCTCTTTAATATTGAAAATTGGGTTTTCTTCAATGAAAACATTCTACCTAATACATATTTTTAAAAATATAGCTAAGTAAATGAGTAAATAATATAAACAATCTAACCCAGGAAATTTTAAAAACAGTGATTCCCAAAGATCATTAAAGAGAAAAATCACTTGGAGAGTGTTGTAAACACATATAGATTATAGGACCCTACTCCTGACCTACTAAATCCTAAACTCCAGGAATGGGATTTGAAAATCATTATACTTTGAAAGATATACAAGTGATTTTGATATAGCTAGATGAAGACCTGTATTTGAAATGTACTGGTTTGAACACCTTTAAAAATTAACTTTTTTTTTTTTTTTAAAGGAAGTACTGGAGATTGAACCCAGGACCCTGTAAATGCGAGGCAGGCACTCAACCACTGAGCTACTTCTGCACCCTGAAAATTAACTATTTTTAAACAATTATTCTATTTATATGCCAATTATAAAATACCTTTAAATCTAAGGATCTCAAATAATATTTTACTAGCCTAATCTTATTATTAAAATTTACTTAGTGTAATTATTTTATATATAACAATGCATTTTTCAGCTACCACCACAGTGGTAAGTGTGGTAAATGACCAAGACTCATAAAGTTATTTACAAATAGTCTCCACATTTCCAGTGTGAATATATTTAAAAACAAAAATAGAGGAAAAATGTCAAGGGTCCTTAAATTAATTTCTTTCAATTCTGCTATCAGTTTCACTTCACATTATTTCCATGTTATTTTCAGCTGGTCAGTTCCCTGTCGACAGAGGTTGGTTCAATTTTGAACTCAAATCCCTTTCTTGGTTAACCCAGCTTTCAAACAGAAAATATTATGTTAAAGTTTAGTAATGTATATTGAGGAACTAAATAAAAATGTTTAGGATCTGAGAAAATTCCACATATATGGCCCCAATAAAAATTAAGATAACTGTGCTAAAAAATGAAGAAAAATAAAAGATTAGGGCCAGCAAAATAATTCTTTAAACTCTTAAAGGTGTTAATATGTTTGAGGAAATATGACAATAAATAAGGGAAATATTGAGTCCAATTCTCTAACCTGTTTTTTCAGATAACAGGCTAATATAGTTTTTTTTTTTTTTTTAAAGCTATGTTCTCTAATATAACTATATAAATGTGTAGTGGTATATTTACTAAGAACAGTGAATGTGATGTTTGACTACCTGGACTGTTTATTAATGACCTTAGGCATAGACATTCACCTGTTTTATCCCCATGACCATCAGGAGTTGTAATAAGAGAAAGGATGAGGTAGAGCTGCAATGTGCCCAGGATGTCACATATTCTCTTACAGTTTATTGCAAAATCAGTAAACACTGTGGTCTGCAAGGAGAAAAAAGTGAACATGTATTTGTGCAGTGTTAGATGGTCACAGGAGAAAATGGACATTTTAGTCAGAGATATCTTTGCCTACACTTACTGCCCTATAATAGACCATTTAAACACTTGAACAATTAAATGCATTGGTGCATCAAGCTAGAAGATTTAAGACATGTGAAAAGCAGCATGTTCTTGCATGTTAAAGAGCAGCAAAATTGAGAAGACTTAGATGTGAAACTGCTTTCAACCAGTGTTTGGGAGAAAAATGGGGGCTAGTGCATAACATTAAAAAATACTGTGGCGGTGAGAGACAAGAGATAGACACCAAAGGCTTGTTTAAACTTATGAATATAGTCAGCCTCACTTTTGAAGAGGAATTGTAATGGGCATGCTTAAGAGTCCATTCTTGTTTGTTTCTTTATCTATGTTTTTACTGCTGGTTATAACTTAACCTATCTTGCCACAGGAAGGACACTTCCTTAGACAGGAAGATAGCAGATTTTAAAAGCTGTGTTTCAAGCCATAGGTTTTAATACTCTATATGAGTAGACAATTTGCATCTAAATTTTTCTTTAAAAAACAAACAAAAAAAAAGAATTTTAACAGTTAAAACCCAGTTAATGTACTAAATGCACAGCTAAGGTAGTAGAAAGCACATCAGTCCAAGAGTCAAATATAAAAAGATTTAGTCGATTATTTATATCTTGCAAAATTGTTCCCTAGCTTTTTAGTTTTCAACATTTTTCAAATGTAAAGAGCAGAAACAATAGAGACACCCATATACACTTCACCTATATTCACCACTTAATGTATTGCAATGTTTGCTTTCTTACTCTCTACGTGTGTATAGATGTTCGTGCACACAGATAATTTTTTTTGAACCATTTGAATATAAACAGCAGATATAACCTCTCTCATATATACGTTATCATGCATCTCCTAACAATAAGAAACTGTCTTACCTAACCAAATACCATTTAACATAAAAATTAAAAGTAATTCCAAAATATCATCAAACATATAATTCTTATTTAAATTTCCCCCACAGGATCCAAAATATTTTATTACTGTCCAGAATCCAATCAGGATTCATGGTTACATTTGGTTACTATAATTCCTTAGCCTCTTTTAATCTATAATAGTCCCTCTTTTTTGTTTGTTTTTCATGACATTAATTTTTTTGAAGAGTCCATGTTTACATACTGTATTATCTAAGCTGAAATAGAAAAATTTCTCATTTCAACAAAACCCCAAATAAAGTACTGTTTTTATTCCCTTATTCAAGACAAATAGGCAGGAAAGTAAAGCTAATATAATGTATATTTTAAGGATTGTTAGGGTCAAGGGAGTAAGTATAGAAGACATGGACAGGACACTGAAACTTAAATATTTAAAGCCAAAGACTCAGAAAATCTGTAGGAACAGCACTAGAAGGCAGCACTTTATATACTGGTAAATATTTTATTTACATATTATATATTATATTCATATATTTGGTAAAAGATAAACATAATACATAATGCAGTTAGGTTTTTTTTCAACCTCTTATTAAGAAACTAACCCATAGGTTTAACTTTTCAGTCCTGTGAGGTCCAAAGGACTCTCCATATTTGGCATCATTTTACACACACTTTATACATAAAAGCCTTTTAAAAGCCTGTCATTTTTGTCATTTGTCTCTTTGCAAAAATACTCCATAGAGTAGGTATAGGGCTTTAAATTCTGGGAAAAGTCCAGGTAAGTAAGTCATAAGGAAACCTCTAAGAAATGGAGGACTTGCCATAAAAGAACAGCATCAAACAGTATTAAGATTCACCTTGTTCACTGAGACAATGATCACACAGCTGGAAATTTCTGTAGCTGAAGAAAATGTGACTCATCTTTGGAACAGTTGGGATTGTCAAATTTTAATATCCTCAGATTCCATGTCATAGGGATTATCAACTCAATGAAAGATTCATCTTATTTTCTTTTGGCTTTTTTTTTTTTTTTTGATAGCATACTGTTAAACTCCAAATAGGTGCTCTAGTGAGGCTTGTTCAGTGTTAAAGCAGGCAATCTTTGGGAATGTTTTTCCATTAGCTTTTGTCTCACTCTTTCCCTATGAGGAAAGGATATATGATGATACATTTGGTTTACTAATGAGAAATCCTATCATGCTAGGCTGAGTTAAGATCTTGACAAACCCTTTGGGGCTTACAGTACATAGGATACCAAGACTTTTGAGGAATTAGTCCCAAAAAGCCTTTCTGGATATATGTAAAATCATTTCATCTTTTTGTCATTCTACTGCTCATCGCTTAAATGCTTAAGGGAAAAACATTTGGGAAAAAATTTTAATTAAAAAAAATAATATAAAGAAGAGTATAACAATCACTTCTTTTCCCACTACCCAGAAGTAATCAAAGTAAATACCTTGGAATATGTGCTGCCAGCTATTTTTGTAAAGAAAAATAACTGTTTTTGTAAAATTGTACATCTTCAATTTAAATTATTTAAACAAAGCAAAAAGGTAAAATGATGAAAAATAGTTAATTTTTAGCTGAAATTAATAAGAAAATAGTGTTTCCATACAAAAAAAGTCTTAAATTTAAGAAAAGAGATTATAAAGAGATTATGGGGAGTGGATGTGGCTCAAGCGGTAGAGAGCCTGCTTCCCACATGGGAAGTCCTGGGTTCAGTTCTGGTGCTTCCTAAAAACAAAAACAAACAAAAACCCCTAAACAACAAGCAAACAAATGAAAAAACCAACTCAGAAGAGCCGATGTGGCTCAGTGGTTGAGTACCAGCTTCCCACATATGAAGTACCCCAGGGACCTCAAAAAAAAAAAAAAGAGATTATGAAAAACATTAAGATTTTGGATTCCATTTTTTTTTCACTACATGCTTTACGTTTAGATGGTACCGATTTAGTATATTGCTGTAAAAGATGTGTGTAGAGGGGGTTAAGTGTATTTTTCTTTGCTTCTATCTCCCCTCCCTCTTCTTTGATTTTTTTTTTATATTTTCAGAATTTATAAGAAAAGCAATCTGAACAGTAATCATTATTCCCATATTTAATATTAGTTCTGTATTTAAATTGATTAAATATTCACCACCACTCTGTTAATAATAGCATCCCTGTTCTTTTCTTTCACTCATTTGTAGATAGATTTCACTATCCAGGAGATATTTCAAGAAAGGATCACAAGATCCGTATCCCACCAGTTTTTTCACATTGGAAAATGCTGGCCTGTTTAATATATTTAAATGACATCTGGTTGACAATATTTCATTCTTTTGCAGTTTTTACAGTTTTTCCAGCACCATTTATTGAAGAGCCTATTCTTTTCCCATTTAATATACTTAGCACCTTGTTTGTTTTTTTTAAAATGGTGTTTCTTTCTCTTCTCTGTTAACAGTAATATTTACCTAGTTGCTGTGCCATTTCTCTTCATCATGCTCATGGCTATGGGGCTCTGTCCAGATATTCCAAATGCTCTAATGTTACATATTTGAGACCTAGTTCTTTTGCCCCCAGGCTCATTTTTTTATAGCCTGAGAGAACTGCATAGGGAAAGGAAGAATCAGGTTAAAGAAATGTTCTGCTTACTCTTCTGATGTTTTGTTAAATATCTTGTATTACCTAATTGGGTGATATATCCCAAAACCTGGAAGAATACTTTCAGAATTCAGATTATCCCCCAAATTCAGTGTGTTTGCCAGGGCTTCACTTTAGTTAAGATCCACACGTTCTTATGTTTCTAATCTCTTTCACTGGGTTCTTTCTTGCAGAAGTTTCTACTGCTCCTCGGTTGGAGCATTACCTTCTCTCCACCTTTAGGACATGAACAAATCCTCTAAGGATTTTGCTGACTTACCTGTACAGTTTCAGGAGTGGGGGTGGGGGTGGTGAACACAGTAGAAGTTAGAAGCTAAGCTCTGCTAGGCTTCTCTGCTCTAGAAGCACCTATTTCTTTCCTTAGCTGTGAGTTTTAAAATTTTATCGCATTACGTTATGTTCTTTTTTTTCTCATGTTGCTTTTTGTGGTAAAGTTTTGGCCTTTTGAAAAAACACCTATTATTTACTATTTTCTTAGGTGGTTAGAGGGGGTAGGGGAGATTCTGGGATCCATTTCAACCCATCTCTGAGAAAACATTTAAAAAAGAAAATGCTTACCTATAAAATATTTAGAACAGTACCTGCTGCCTGCTCTTATGGAAAAGGATGTCAAACTCTCTTCTACATGACTGTTTTCTCCCTTCTAAAATTTATTTTGCAATTATTTACTGAACACATTATATGCCAGGCACTAAGCAAACATCCGTAAAAAAGACAAATAAGGTTCTAATGTGTGTATGTCAGTGTGTGAGATAATTTTTTTAAAGAAAAGATAATTTTAGACACAGATGAGAGCCATAAAAAATAAAGCATGAAGAATGGACAGTGACAGTCTGAAGGGCTTACTTTATAAAGGTGGGTAGAAAATATCTCTGTGAGTAGGTGACTTCTAAGCTTAGATTTAAATGAGAAGGAACCTGCAATGGGAAGATCAGGGAGCACAGTATTCCAAACATAAGAAAGAGCAAAAGCAAAAGTCTTAATGTAGGAATGAATATGGCTGGTTGAAAAAACAAAAAGGTCATTGTTGCTAGGGTGTAACATGTGACGGGGAATGTGGTATAAGATGCAGTCAGAGAAGTAGACTGGAGTCAGAGCACTCAGAAAGTTGAAGGACAGAGGAGTGTGATACTTTTGCTAGGTGGACCAAATTTACTTTGTTGATATTTTCCTATAATTATCTGGATGTTCTAATTCTTATTTCCATTGTAGAAGTGGTTACTTTAAAACTTATTTTTAAAAATCCAAATGGCCAATCTATATATGAAAAGGTGTTCAAACTCATTAGCAATCAGGAAAAGTCAAATTACAATCACATTGAGATACTATTAGACATCTCTAAAATTGGTTAAAATGATATAAGTCTGACACTAATCAACTACTGATTAGGATATAAAGCAAAGGGAACTCATACACTGCTGGTGGGAATGTAAATTGTACAATTTCTTTGGAAAACTAAAGTTGAAGAAATGCATACCTAAATATTTGTGAACATGTGCAGCAGAAAACATAAATACGAATGTTCACAGTGGCATTATTCAAAATAGCAAAAAAACCAGGAGTCAACCCAAATGTTGATTAACAATGGAAGTGATAAATAAACTGTGGTTATTATCATATAACAATACACCACGAATAGGACAAACTATAAAGATAAGCAACAATATGGATGAAACTCACAATGCTGACCTAAAGAAAAACATCTGAAACTAATATATCCAATTTTATTTATATAAAGCTTAAAATCAAACAGTACTTTTTTACTTTTGAGAATGCATACATGGGAGATAAAGCTATAATTAATAAATTCAGGATAATGATCACCACCAGGTAAAGGGAAAGCATTTTATGATCAGGGAGGAGCACATTGGAGTAGGAGATCCCTAAATATGGGCCCCATTTTACATCTTGAGCTTGGTGGTGGATACATGGGTATTTGCTTCATAATTATTCTTTAAAATACATATATGTGTTTTATGTACTCTTTATTAATACTTAATACCTCTCACAAAATAAAACAAAAGAAAAACTCTGTGCACATGTTGAAACATTTCTGAAGAAGAGATGCTCAAAAGTGGAAGTGTGGATCAAAGAGTATGTACTCAAACTGTTCTCTCAAAAGACTGCACCAATTTAAATTTGTACTAATGGTATTTTTGAGTATGCCAATTTCCCCTCAACCTCACACCAACACTCATTTTAAATGATCTTACAAAACTTTTTAAAAACCAGTCAAATGATCAGAAATTCTGGCTTATTGCTAACTTGCAATTGCTTACCAGTGCGGTACTGACCAGCAGTATTATATTAGTGGTGCTGGCTGCTGGAAACACCATTGCTTTCTCTATTTTTTGAATGCTCTAGAGATGTCTAGCATACTAACCAATTCTCAGCTGAAATTTATAATTAGTTTACATGTTATCTATTAGAATAGGAAATCACTATTTAATATACTTTAACATGATAAACATGGCAAATTAAAATTAAAAACATGGCTTACAAATAGATATCACACCCATAAAGGAAATAACAGAAACAATTAGTAATCTCTCTATGCTCTCTTCATAGAGATTTCAAAATAAATCTAAGGTTATACATAGGATGTGGGTTTTTCTCTGGGAGTAGTATTACAGAAGGTTTGTGGTATTATAAGGGTCATGACACAATGCAGGTTGCTTAGTCTCAAATGCATTTGTAAAGCTTACATTAAAAAAATATTTTATATCGAATCTATAAGATGAAAAAGTTAACAAAAAGAGATTTTGCTACATAAATATATCCAACCTCTTTATCTTTTGTAAAAATAAAAATATTTTGCAGGAAATTAAAAAGCAACCCCTTGCCTGTTTCAAAGGTTAAATAACACTTTTTTCAAGGCTATATTATGAAACTATGTTCAACGGTCACAGAGGCAACCATATTAACTTGCAGCATGGGCACAATTTTAAAGTCCTATTGATAATTTAAATTTATATATTAAAGGAAAATGTCTTAAGCAAAGTTTAACTGCATTTGAAATTACTATAGTAGTAGAAAATTCAATAATTTGAGTAAACCATGACAGTTGATAAGTAATCACTCTGATTCATCAACATAACAGTACTGAAACAGCAATACCAACCACTAAGCTTTTCTTCAGTAAGTTACTACTGATTTGTACTTGGTCCTAAAAAAAATTAATCAGAACAGTAAATGTGGTAAGTGGTAGCCTTTCCATGACTTCAAGGTGACTCATTTGAAACCTCTAAAAACAAATCATACTCATATCATGTACTATCGATAAGTTTTCTTTTGAACGTTTCCTGTAATTTAAAGTCAAACAAAGGTTTGAATATTCTTATGATTTAGAAATGAGGGGGAAAAAGTACATATAAATATTTTAAAGAAAATAATAACGTAATCTGAAAAGTATAGGAGAAAAGTAATCTGATTTTTTAAAAACATTTTATTTCTCTGCCCCTCGTTTGCACTCTCTCTCTGCTCTCTGTGTCTAATCGTTATGTGCTCTCTATGTCTGCTCGTCTTCTTTTTCAGGAGGCACCAGGAACCAAACCTGGGATCTCCCATGTGGGAGGGAGGGATCCAACTGTTTGAGCCACTCCGCTCCCTGCTTGCTGTATCTCTCATTGTGTTTTCCTTGTTGTGTCTCCTTGTTGCATCTTGATATGTCATCTTGTTGCGTCAACTTGCCGCACGAGTCATGTCAGCTCGTCACGTCTTGCTCATCTTCTTTAGGAGGCACCGGAAACCAAACCTGGGACCTCCCATGTGGTAGGTGGGCGCCCAACTGCTTCAGCCACATCTGCTTCCCTGATTTTTTTTTTATCTCAATACTAAGATTGATTTAATTCCATTTCAGAGAAAGAGAAATATACCCACATATACACACATGTATGTTTTTAACATAATGTTTGTTATGGGACAAGATAAATGCACATGTGAAAAGTCAGAGCATTTACACAAGGTCTGAAAGCTAGAAAAATGGTTCTTATAAATCGTAGTTTAATTGGAAGCTAATCATTTTTGTGACAAATAATTAAGATTCGATATAATCCCATGGGTTCCTAAAAACCACAGAATTATATAAACTATTTTTTTATTAACAGATTTCATTTTTAGAACAGTTTTAGATTTACAGAAACATTGAGCTGATAATGCAGATATTATCTGTATATATCTTGTACCCAGTTTCCCCTATTATTAATATTTTACATTAGTATAGTACATTTGTTACAAAATGACCATCATTGATACATTATTAACTAAAGTCCATTCTTTATCTCACTTTCCTTAGTTGTTATTTACTGTCCTTTTTTCTGACCCAAGATCCCATCCAGGATACATTACATTTAGCTGTCATGTCTAGTTAGGCTCCTTTTTTTTTCTTTTTCGGCTGTGACAGATTTGCAGGCTTTGTTTGTTTTTGATGACCTTGACAGCTTTGAGTATGGTCAGGTATTTTGTAGGATGTCCGACTATTGGAATTTGATATCTTTCTCAGAACAAAATTGGCATTATGGGTTATTGGTAGAAAAATCACAGAGGTAAAGTGCCATTTTCATCACATTATATCAAAGATACAAACTATTGTCATGCCTTATCACTGTTGAGAATAACCTTGATCACCTGGCTGAGGAAGTATTTGTCAAGTTTCTTCACTGTAAAGTTACTCTTTTCTTTTTTCCATATTGTACTTTCTAGGGCAAATAGTCACTATGTGCAGCCCAC